>JAGDFM010000125.1:13094-59762 GCA_019155715.1 Phytophthora pseudosyringae | reverse complement strand
CAATCCCGAATTACACGGAAGATCGAAGCACATACATGTTCGTTACTGCTTTGTGCAACAAAAAGTAGAGCGGCACGAATTCAACGTCGTCTATTGCAATACAAAAGAAACGGTGGCTGATATCTTCACAAAAGCGCTAGACAAACATCAGTTCATAGAACTAAGGACCAAGCTCGAGATGAGACCCCTGGAAGGTAAACCTGGTCATTCCGTATAGTGTACGAGTAAATCACTAATGCATGAAGCGTGCCTACTTATAATGTGTTCTTTCATTTTTCCCACTGGGTTTATAGTTTGTTCGCAGAAAAAGATTTTTCCTCACTGAGGTTTCCCTGGTCTTGTACCGAATTCAAGTAGTCACATGCTATCATATTCCATGCAAGAAAACACCAAATTGCNGAGCGGCACGAATTCAACGTCGTCTATTGCAATACAAAAGAAACGGTGGCTGATATCTTCACAAAAGCGCTAGACAAACATCAGTTCATAGAACTAAGGACCAAGCTCGAGATGAGACCCCTGGAAGATAAACCTGGTCATTCCGTATAGTGTACGAGTAAATCACTAATGCATGAAGCGTGTCTACTTATAATGCGTTCTTTTATTTTTCCCACTGGGTTTATCGTTTGTTCGCAGAATAAGGTTTTTCCTCACTGAGGTTTCCCTGGTCTTGAACCGAATTCAAATAGGCACATGCTATCATATTCCATACAAGAAAACACCAAATTGCTAGGAAAGTTCATTATCGATAAGGCAAACCCGCTGAAATCCCTACCGACTCCTATCATCTACCACGATGGGTACACGATGAACGGACGAACGAAAGCGACGAAATTAATCCAAGTCGCTGCCTGCGGAAGCATAACTTGGTCTTGATCAAATACGAGACGCTGATCTCCTTGAACCCGGAGCACGAACGCATGGCCGACGAACGAATGATTGTATGCTGCACACAAGTACAACCCGTCAAACAGCTCCACTTCATCGAGAACACGGGCTCCACGACGACCTGAAATTGCGAAGTTTTGTCTTGAAAGGGGCTTGAGCTTGAAGTCGCGACCATCATCGCGTAGACCACGGAGGAACTCGAGGAAGATCTTCCAAGATGTTCCTTGCGAGAGATCGATGCCGAACTTGTCCCTCTTGTATGCAATGAAATCGTCGATGTCGGCTCTGCTCACAATATTAGGCCGACCGGCGAGCTCAGCAATGTGCTTGATGGCATTGAACAAGCACAAACCTTGTGTGTCCGCAGCAATTGGGTGCTTATCCGTCTTGCAGCACTCGTCGAAATTGTCAACCCCTGAGATCTTCCAGCGGTCCACGAGAGCCATCTCCTCGGTGAAACCATCAGCTTCGAGTGGCTCCTTCGGCTCCCATGTGCGCTGATAATTGCGTTTAGCCCCACGGTGACGAACAAGCCACATGACGCGGTACTCGAATCCGCGCTCGCTCGTACGCCGATCAATGATTCGCGCTACGTCCTACGTCTCCTTAGTGGATGCGTACGTCGAGCCGACAGTCACTCGACCTGGCCTGTAGTACTCATTGTATATACGGAAGTACAAGTCGTTGAAAGTGGCCTGGTCGGTAGCTGTAGCAACCTGGCCGATGGTGGTAGCAGTTTGAATGTCGTGGTCGGTTACAGTAGTCTCGTCATCAATCGCGCCGACACGACGCTCGCTATTGCAGCTTTGACACACCGTGGCGGTCTCACAGTTGAGATAGGTACACAGCATGCATACCCATCCTTCGCTACTCTCCAACTCCTCGAGGTCGGTGACTGTAGTCACTTGGTTAGTGACACCAGCGGTCTTTTCGGTGGCAGCTACAACTGGGTCTGTGGAGTTAGACTCATAGTCTGTGACACAACTGTACAGTCAGTGGCAGTAGTACATTGGATTGTGCATGTAGCCACCAGGTTGGTGACGGGAAGAGAAACATGAGGCGTCTGGGTGGTTGAGCATGGCTCTGAGCTTGCCTGGCCTTCCTGAACCTCCACGGACTCAGCGCGCGAGTACTTGCAATCCTCTCGGCATGGTCCCTGGGACCTCGCCCGTCATGGCCCCCGCGGCTGTGTCCGCCGCTCGCTGGGCGGCCCTTGCCTTCTTTAGCGCCCTGATTTGCGCCGCTGTCCGGGGTTTCCTTTTCTTCGGCCCTTTCGGGCTCGAAGACGGCTTGCCCGCCAGGACTTCACTTGCCTTCACTCCTGTCTGCCAAATCCTGCCCATGGCTTGCCCAGCCAAGCCTTCCTTTGCTACAACAGCAGAGCTGCAAGCACTAAGTCAGAGCTGCGATTCGCAGGCTTCCTCAGGCCGAATTTTGGAGACTGAGCAGTCGCGATCAGAAACCCTCATGACCTCTGATACTTTATGGTTTCGAAAGTGCCATATGCATGCAAAGAAGCAGGGAGGCTGTCAATGTTTGCCTCTGTGCATCATGACACACTGTACTTTCTCCCTCTGTAAGTTGCTGAAGCTTTACTAAAGGGTTCCAGAAACTCTTATTATAGCAGTAACTATGGTATAGTATGTAGTAGTGTAGTTTCTTCAGAACCAACCACTGCGTCAGCGCTGCTGCGCCTCCTAACTACACGCTAATGCTATCACTTCCTCTTTTACCATCTACAAGTCAGTCTCTTCCTTCTCATCACCCAGCTTACCTATCAACAGTTGACTCTGTTGAATGATTGAACTCCGTTTGACGAAACGTACGAGCTATCCTTATGGTCAACACAGTCGGTTTGCAGGGAGAACGCAGCTGAGTATACAGAAGGAGGATACATTCCAGACGAAGTTGCACGGCACAACTCAAGTTTCTCCAAGCGATGACAGGAAGAGTCGTTTCGAGTTAAGACCCGAAACAGATATCATGGATCAACCTTTTTTTTTTTCCTGATATCGCATTGCCCATTTTAGGTGTTACAGACTCCCATCTGTTGGCCCAATTGTTCGGGGCTGTAACGAGGGCCCTCCTGATGAGTGCACTCCTTCGCGATTCCCGCACTTTCGACCTTCACGACCGTAAACTCTCCCATCTTGATGGAGATTGATGATGGCCAGAATTCACTTGCCAGTTAAGATAGAACCTCGACACAGACCGACGCCTCCGTCCCCATGCCTTGCCCAGCAACTTCTACGTGTTGCTGTAATCTCATTGCGTGCTTCTTCAGCTGAGCGAGCATCGTTCTTAGGTCAACTTCGCCCAGGCTCGGATGAGGTAAATTAGACCTGCCACATCACCCTGACCATACCATATGGTAGTCCTTCTCTAGTGCCTTACGGATTGGAATCAATTGTTTCGGAGTGTATCTGCGAACCAACGGTCTTTTCGGGCGCTGCTCGCCAACAAACCGCTGCCCACCAGCCATCGCAAAATTGCCGGCGATCTAGAGCAGCATGTTATCCTCAATTGTGCCGTGCATCGTTATAACCGATAACAGAAATCGTCGCAATGTTAGACTCATTTCCGGTGGATGCTGGCGAAGACGACCTGCGGGTCCGTTTCTAAAGCTATCTGGCGAAGGACCTACGGAGCGTGTGCGCTACACTCCGGATTCAAGCACAAGGCAAAGCCCGACTAACGCTCTGAACAAGGGGGGGTCGTTGAGCTCCAGTGCGAGTATTTGTAGGCTCGCAAGTATGGCGTCGCTGTTACTGCTAATGACCCTCCGATGTCAAACACGACACCGGTAACGACACGTCGGACCAATCACTGTTTCTTCCGCTTGGCGAACGTAAGTTTTTGTGAGCAGTTTGCAGGAACGATGCATGAGATGGACGCCAACCCGTCGTGTCACGTTCTTAAGGTGCCGTCAATACTTAGAATGCATTCTGGTAGGGTGTTTAAGCTACTTTTGCCTAGTCGAACTACGAGTATGACTTGTTTGTGACTGCCCGACCCGAGTACCATGAATTCAGGCCGACTAATACCGCCCCACGACGCTGTGGTACCAGCTACTACACGACCGCGCTGACGCATTCGCGACAACCAGGAACTCACACCAGCGACTTTTCGAATTCTGCGGCGGGAGGCTTGTCGAGCTGTACTTGCCTGTTTGGCTTGGGCATCGTTCGTCCATGCTGTCCATCGATGAAAGAAGACTGACAGTGCGCGTGAGGCTCGATGCGCTAGTAAGTGTCGAAACTATTTTTTTCCTCAGCTACTGCGGACCGAGAGAATACGACGGCAATTAAAAGCGCCTCATGGTGTTGGATCAAATTGCGGACATCCTAGAAACACAGTGGTCTGTGTTGAAGATCGCAGCTTGCGCCACCTGCGATGGTGCAGTGGTGCCAGTAACGACTCAATCCGCGTGGCGACAGTAACAGCCCTTACACAGTCTCAGGACAGAAACCAACGTTGAGAGGTTTCAACCACCATACATGTAGAGCTAGCCTCTAAAGGTAGCTAGCTATACCTCTTTTCATATTCATTATAAATTCCACTCAGTGCGAGGCACTACAACTGAACACGGTGCGAAGCACCACAACTGGAAGCAACGTTGTCTCCGACCAAGTGAGCTTCCTTTCAGTCTGCAATGAAGCTCTCGGATATGTCGTCTTCGCTGGTGTAGCGCGTTTTGTGGAGGAATGGGCCTCTGCTATCGAGATACTGGACCGTGTTGGCGAGACTTCGCCTAGTGAGCTGACCGGTCGATCTGTCATAAACAAGGTTGTGCTGTTCGCTGCTTGGGAGCTGAACTACGAGCAGGTGTCGGATCTCAATGTTTTCCTAGAGAGCAGCGACCAACCGCGTGGAGGATACACGATGCAGAGCGAAACCAGTTTTACACTGAACCCAACTACAATGATCAGGACATTGCTACAGGGCAATTCTTCGACTGTAAAGTAGTTTAGTCATTTCTGCCTTCGCTAAAGAGAAGCTACAACGCTTCATGAACCGATATATATTAGATGGAGTAAGGAGCGTGATGACTCGAGCACAAACGTGAGAACCAAACCATTGTTTATTCATTGGCATGTGTTGGTGCGTAGTTTATCGACAATACCTTCACAAGCGAAGCTGATTGTCGTGTCTGCGTAAGTATATTCGTCCATCATACGCAAGAATATCAGTGAGTGACTGCGATCTCGACAGGGCTGCCACAGGTCGAAGTTCTGGTCCGATGGGGTTCGATGTAGTCTGCAGCTGTTCACCACAAAGTAGTGAAATTCAGCAGCACAGTGGATCACCAGCGTTGCATTTCCCAGCGTCATTGTAAGCGGCATCTTAAATATCCGCCGCTTATTAACGAGAAGGTCAAATGCCATTTCAATTCAAATACAACCTTGAGAGACGTGATAATTGAATGAGCCGCGACACAAGTTGCCAACCAGCTGAGGTCTTGTGGTCTGTGTAGGAGATGGTTGGTACCAATATATGCGTTGTCACCAACGACATACCTATCGCGTTCGAGACTTTCGACGAAATTGGGCAGCCTCGAAACGCGATACCCTTTAGCGTCGTTGGATCAGTCAGGGTGGCTCGGATTGATGTATGTGAAGCGGTTGTGGTCGTCGCTCAGAACCTGCACGTTGATTATCATTGTGCTGTAATGTCTTCTAAAATACGATTAAACTCGAGCGGTGCCGTCACCGTTTGACGCTTGATCAATCTTCTTTGCTTTTGGGGGAGGGGGGGGGACGTTGGACGACCAGCCGTCCATCGCACCGACGCATCCAATAATCACATCCTCGGTACTTACGGCCTTGAATCCGCGTGTAATTGACTGACCTCGCACTTAGCGTTAAGCACCGTATCTGCTCACTAATCGACAACATTTGGGTTTGGGCAGGTTATTCAGCCTGTCTGCCGGTTCTATATAAGACCGCGCCTTAGTACGTGATAGCATGGACTGCAAATTTAACCCCTGACAGCAGCAACGCTCCGGAAACACCGCACTATGACAGGCCAAGGCAACGCGCGAAGAGATCGACGAGAAAA
Source organism: Phytophthora pseudosyringae (assembly GCA_019155715.1). NCBI lineage: Eukaryota > Oomycota > Peronosporomycetes > Peronosporales > Peronosporaceae > Phytophthora > Phytophthora pseudosyringae. The sequence continues at coordinate 53,816 of JAGDFM010000125.1, read as the reverse complement.
GAATCAGCAGGTGCAAGCGCGCCAAAGTAGAATCAGTAGACACTTTCGCGTTACCACTAGCCATCGGTTCAACGTACGAGCCCCACGTAGAACTACCTGAGCAGCTGTACTAGGATGTGCCCGGTTCTGTAACCGGTCCACCGGACCGGAGAAGCGGACCGGATGTTTCCTCTTCGCAACAAAACCACGGCATTCGTGGTTTCGACGCCGAGGACTCCTGACGTCAAGATCAGGTGCAGAGTCCCCGTCATGTGCAGAACTCGACGCCAAGACAAGTCAAGGCGTAGAGCCTCAAGGGAAGAAGGAGCCGTTCTCCACAGAATTTGAACGTCCGTCGAGCGCAGAGCTCGACCCACGGCGCAGAGCCCGCGAAAGAGCCAGACCCAACAGAAGTATGTCCAACCCTCCGAGCCACGTTACGCGGTCCGATGAGCTCAGATGCAACGTTGTCAGACTTGAGTGCCCCCACGAACTGCCCGAAGGAAATTGGGACGGACTCATTTACGCTCGACTTCGTGAGGGGAGACACATTCAACCCGGGCACGCTAGCCCATTCGTTGTTGATGATTCAAGTCGACGCCCCGGCTGGGTGTGTGATCTCGTTCATCGTTGCTACGACCCTAACAAATTCAGCGTTCCGTCGACGGAGGACATGGAGGCCGGCTTCGCCAACGTGGTTATCACGTACAGCAGGCTTACCAGACCACACGCTGATCTTTCCAGGAAATTACGAGACCGCCCCCTCCTGTTGTTATTCCGTTTCGTACGGTTTCGCATGTGCTACGTCACGGACGGCCGTGGAGCTGATTCACGACGTTTCGTATAGACTACGCAAGCTGTTTTTCTGGTCGAACAAGTCATTCGGTATGCGACCAACTTTCCTTTGTAACGCCATCGGGCGCTGCACTGCGACCAACCTCAAACTTCATGTGCGTGGTGGCGATTCGGCATCGGGAATCAACTTCTCCGGTCCATGTACTGCTGCCGGTTCAACCAGCCTGGGACTCTTTGATCTCTCGTCACGAATATATCGTGGGCTGGTACCAGCTAGCACTCATCCTCTACGCCGCATAGCGCGGTTTCGATCACGTTTGACGGAATTCATCGTGCCTTCAACCGGGGATGTAAAACTCCAGCGCCTGCTGCGCGATGCATTCGTACCCACAGGGTCAGACACCACTGTCGACTTTGGCACGTCGGCTATTCCGCTGATCACCGAATTCGACCGCGTAACCTCTGTGGTTCCATTGGAGTAAGCTCGTACATAAATCGGGCCTTCCCAGACGACAACGCGCGTGGATGAAGACATTGATAGTGACTCGGAAACACCAGCTGATATTTTGCCGGTGGGGATGTCGCGTGGTCGCCCTCTCCCTCATGAACTTCCCACTGTGGTGTACCCCCGCGCCTCTCGTTTCCTGTACCGGAACTCTGGATCACATCATACTGCTTGGTTCCCGGTCGCAGCCCTCAACTGAATCAGTATGCTGCTACAGCAGAACCAGCCATTGATACAACGCCACGACCTGAAGCAGCGCCCACAGGGACTACGACTACGACACCATCTGCGGTGCTTCCGACGTCAACAACATCAGCGGCGGAGGTACCTGGGATTTCCGATGCCGTCATGGCAACTTTGATGTCCCTGGCTCAGTCCACGCAACAGATGGTCGCCACTACTCAGCAGCTTCTTCGTGAGCAACGTGACCAACAACAAACATTGATGGCGCATCAGGCCACACCACAAGTATCCAGACCCAATGTGACAATCGACATCCCAACGGTGTCGATAGCCATGGAGGGCAGTCCTCTTTCCAGTTCACGCCATCCCAATTCTCGTCGTTCCAGCAGGCATGGCCACCGTCGTCATTTCCGTCGCAGTAGGAGTCCTAGCCGCCAGCATCACCAATCCAGGGGTCGAAGCCGGAGCCCGGACAGACACAACAGCAGAAGATCTCGCTCTCGAAGTAGAAGCCGTGATCGTATACAAGCGGACGTCCATTATGATGAGCAGACCGCTCGTCATCGTTCTCCCAGCGTACCACCGCTACACCACTCACGCCGTGGTCCAGGACAAGGATCTGAACCCGCCGCCCTCAACAGAAATCCCCCACCGGTACATGACCGCCACGCCAGATCCGATCACCAGGACAGTCCGCAGAGACTTGGTGGATATCAAGACAGCAGGTACAGTTTTTATGGGCCGGAGGTCAATCGACAATTTCGCAACGAGTACAATTCCTCTCCCTGACAGCGGGGTGGAGGGAATTCTCCTGCACTCTATGAAGAGGGGCCAACGCGCAATGCTTCTCAGGGCTTCCAGTACCATACCGACCAAGACAGACAGCAGCTGCGCGACACTGACATAGTCCAGCGTACCATTTCAGAGTTGTCGTTGCAATTAACCAGTTGGGCTAGATGGGTGCAAGGTGGGTGCAAGGTGGGTGCGGGGTGGGTGCAAACTGTCTACGGCCTGGTAGTGCGCCGGGCGGTCGTTGAAATTAGCCAGTTGGGCTAGGTGGGTGCAAGGAGTGTTCGGGATGAGTGGTCCGACTTATCTTCCCCAGGAAAGCCCAACCTGCATCAAGCGCTCAATAAGGACGTAGAAAGCCTGCACCCACGTAGCCTTGCTGGCAATGCTCAACCAGCATGTAGCAATTCAAAAGTACGTAGACAGCTGGCACCCACCTTCCACCCACCTCCCAACACCAACAACTTTCAACGCGCACTGGCGCCGATAAGTACGTAGAAAGCCGAAACCACGTTGTACCGCCTTGCACCTACTTAGCAACCCTGGGCGCCTTCTTGGTTAGACGGAACGTTGGCTGAGTCCACGCTGCTAGCCGAGTCTGCGTCATCCCGGGTGGGTCGTAATTTCTTGCGGACAAGCGAGCGCTTATTACCCTCCCGACAGTTCCCTGCTCAATACGATATCTACTTACGTAAGTGATACAACATTTCTGAACGGCGCTGCCAACCAGAAATGGCATCGGACTTCGACTATGAAGACGGCGAGATCCTGGAGGAGGGCGAGGAGGTGCAGCCGCCGCCGCCGCCTCCCCCCGCGCAGCTTGCTGCCTCCGACGCCGCGCCGTCTCGCGCCTCTCCTGGCGTGTCCAGCGGCCCCCAGGTCTGCGCGCTGCTCCCCACGCCGCCTAGCAACCCGCGCAAGCGTCTGCACTCGTCGCTGCAGGGCTCAGCGTACGACCAGCGCACGCCGCTGTCCCACCGCCAGCCGGCGCGCTACAGCGGGGGCGGCGATGGCTACGGCGACCGCAGACGCGAGCTCCCGGACGAGCGCGCGTACGCTGAGGACCTGATCGTCAAGTACCCGAGACAGCAGCCGCGCAGCAACGTGCTGCTGGACTTCGCGGCGTGGATGGGCGCGGCCCGCAGCAGGAAGCGCCTGGACGTCGAGGACGTGCAGAAGCTCGTGCTCCACGTGCTGCGCGGCGGCAGCAGGAAAGACGCGGGCGTGGTGAGCCCCTACCTGCTGCCGTTCCTGGTGCCTGGGGCGCAGCTGCCGACCAAGGTCTGCGTCGTGCTGCTGGGCAAGATGCACCCGTCCGTGCTGCAGAAGTACCGAGCGAAGCTGCGCTTCTTTGACGCGTGCTCGAGCGTCCCCCTGGCGCTGACCAAGCACGAGCTGAGCCAGCTGCGGAGGGCGGAGGCGCCGCTGCCGGAGTTGCTGTACAAGTTCCCCAGGCCGACGGTGGACACCCACGAGCTGTCGGCGGACGAGCTCTTCTACGCTCACGAACTGACGTTCCTGATGAAGCACTCGGCTGGCTTCACGGACGAGCTGGTGGTCTCCCCGGCAGGCACGTTCACACGCAAGAGTCAGCCGCTTGGGGGGACGTGGGAGCTGGATGGCGACTTGCTGCACCTGAAATGGAGACAGCGCACGTCGAAAGCGACGTCTGCAGCGGAGGAGAATCCGGCTGAACAGGACACGGCAACGGGGGAGGAAGGGGACGAGGCGTACACGTTGGACGTGCTGGTTAGTCAAGATGGCAGCATGCACGAATTCAAGACGGACCCCGTGACGGACGAGACCTACGCGCACAAGGTACCAGAGCATTTGGCCAAGAAGCGCCGCGGCAATGACAAACCGCGCTCCATCTGGCTATCGCTTGCAAAAGCGATTGCTGTAGACGTGCCCCGCTCGACGGATGGGATGCTTATCTTGCAAAAGGAACGGGCGCATGGCTCGTCAAAGCAGCAGCAGCAGGAAACCGCATCAACTGAGGTGAACGGCTCAGCTGATGCGAAAGAGGAGGAGCCCTTGAAGCGAGAGGCATTCAAGTATTACTTGCTTTCGCTCGAAGAAATGAAGCAGCACGGCTACCCGACGGATATAGATGAGGAGCAGCGCAAACTGTTAGAAGCAACGGACGGGAACACGCGCGACACGTATGTAGCAACGCAGCCGCGACCGACAATTTCAGGTGAAGATCCTGCGTCTGCCTCCGACGACGACGAAGAAGAAGGAACGGCGATGGAAACGGATGAAACATTGGTGAACGCATCCTCAAGTGGCGAGTTCATCTATGCTCTGGACTGTGAGATGTGCGAGACGGACATCGGGATGGAACTTACGCGCGTGACGGTAGTAGACATCAAGGGTGCCGTCGTGTACGACCAGCTGGTGAAGCCGCAGAGCACCATCATTAACTACCACACGGAGTTCAGCGGAATCTCCGAGGAGACGCTGCGGGACACGAAACACATCCTGCCAGACGTGCAGCGGGATCTGACAACTCGGTTCCTCTTCAGGGACACAATTCTTGTGGGGCACTCGTTGACGAGCGACCTACGCGCTCTACGCTTGGTTCACCCTACAATCGGAGACACGGCCATTCTGTATCCTCATCAACGGGGTTTTCCATTCCGCACATCGCTCAAGTACCTGACCAAGACATTTCTGAGGAAAGACATCCAGACGCAGATCCAGGATGGACACGACTCGGCTGAGGACGCTATTGCATCATTGGAGCTCCTGCTGCTGAAGGTTCGTGAGGGACCTTGGTACGGCATCCCCGAGGCAGTCTCCTCGGGTGGTGCTTTCGATTCCATCGTCGACAAGGCCTTTGCTTTGGAGAAGAAGATGACGATGCTTCGTCTGCAGTGCACGGGGGAGTCCGACAAGCAGGCAGAATCTACAGAAGGTGGTACTAGTGAGACGCCAGTAGCGGAGCGAAAGCCATGGGATCTGTACGCTAGTGGTGATCTGAAGGCGCAGTCGCAGAGCCCGTTTCGACATGCTCAGGCGGTGAAGGCTAACGCCGAATCCAGCTCTTCAACGGGGTCATCAACCGTAGCCGCAGCTTCGGCTAGCGGTCTCTTGAAGGTTGAAGACTGTTCGTCGTGGGATACGCTGAAGGCCAGTGTCCAGGACGCCTTGGGGGCCCAGTCAAGTGAATCAGCGCAGCAGCAGCCGGACCTGTGCTGGGTGGAAGTCGAGCCTCCGAGCGCGAGCGCAGCTCTGTGCAACGACTTTGTCGGCAAGCACGAGCTGTGGATGGAAGAGCAGCAGGCCTACTGCGAAAAGGTGGATGCGTTTCTGCAGCAGGTTCGAGATGACGTGCTACCGATAGGCACGCTACTGCTGGCGCTTCCTCAGGGCGACCTGAGCCTGTTGCGGTATCTCAAGGGTCTGCGAACGCGCTCCAAGTGGCGTGACACCACTCCCAGCAGCGATGACCTCGCACCCGAAGAACTGCACGCCTCGGTGGGCGATGCGTTCCGTGGCGCCATGGACAGCTGCTTGTTCCTTACGCAGAAACGATAGATAGCACGCCGTCGACACCACAGCAAATGCTAGGAGGCGGCTCTAGCGTAACGCGCTTTCAATGAAAGCATTGGTGCGAACACATGAACGAACGATTGAGCCAACTGCAGACCGCCCTCACAGCTCAGCACCTGAACTTGAAGCGGCACCGCTGGCGTCAGACGTTTTCTGCAGTCACGCCTTCCCAACGCGCTGTGCAGATCGCGACCGTCTCCCCACCGCGACTTCTACGGCGTTGGGAGTATTCATGGCGAAGACCGACGCTGCACCGCTGCCACGCGAGGCCTTCGTCTCTGGCAAAGGCAAAGACGGCTGCAGAGAGCCAAGCAAACACGAAGACGTGGTGGGCAGCGGGGATGAGGAGAACCAGCTCGAGCACGATCCGGTGCTTGACAGCGAGATGGCCAGTGACAACCAGGCGCTTGAAGACGAAGCCGCGGATGCCGCCTTGGACGTTGAGGCTGTGATGGAATTGGCCGACTTGAGAGGAGTGAGTCCTTTGCTGATCGCCGCGCAAGAGGGGCTCACCGAAATGACCAAGCGATTGCTGCAGAGGAACATCCCAGTCAACTGGCGTCGCAAGGACGGAACCTCCGCTTTGAAGCTCGCTGTGCTTCATGGACACTATCGTGTCGTGCTCGCACTGCTGGACGGAGGGGCAGCGGTCAATATCCCCGACGTCACAGGACGAACGCCACTCATGGTCGCAGCGCAAGAAGGGCGACCGGACATTGTGAGCCTGCTACTGAACCGGAAGGCTAGCGTCAACTACCGAAGCAACTCGGGGGCAACAGCGCTACGTCTGGCGTGTGAACGTAGTGAGCAGGCTGTCGTGCGAGACCTCTTGCGCAGTGACGCATCGGTTGACTTGGCCGACGACGAAGGCTGCACCCCGCTCATGGCTGCCGCGAAAGAGGGCGACGTCGAGCTGGCTCAGCTCCTCATTCGTTGCAACGCAAACGTCAACCGAGCCCGCCTCAATGGAGAAACAGCGCTGACGTTGGCATGCGATAACGAGCACCTGGACGTGATGCGCGCACTTCTTGCCGCTGGAGCTGATGTTGACGTGGCGAATGCCATTGCTTGGACGCCTCTCATGAGAGCAGCGCAAAAGGGTCGCATCGAAGTGATCCAAGTGATCTTGGACGAGCTCGTGCACATCCAGAGACACCGTTCAAGCGCAGATATACACCTGGACGCGTACATCCAGCTCCAGCAGCAACGAGAGGTGGCGATCAACAGACGGGGGCCAAACATGGCGACGGCGCTGTGGATAGCCGCAGAGCACGGACAAGAGGAAGTCGTGAGGGTACTGTTGAATGCCGGAGCAAGTGTCGGGATTGAAGATGCTACAGGCAGCACGCCGCTGATGATTGCCGCCCAAGAAGGGCATCTCGACGTCGTGAAGCTGCTGCTAGACCGACGGGCTGACATTGACAAGCAGCGCCGCGGTGATGGGTCCACGGCATTGGAGATCGCTGCGAAGGCTGGCCACTTGGAGGTCGCCCGAGCGCTGCTGAATGGAAGAGCATCCGTTGGCCAGGACGACGATGAAGGCTGGACTCCGCTTATCCGAGCCGCCCAGAATGGCCATGGTGCGGTTGTTCAGCTCTTGCTGGATTACGGATCAGCCATCGACAGCCAAGACCACAACGGAGGGACTGCTTTGCGAATTGCGGCGCTGAATGGTCACCTCGAGGTGGTGCGCTTGCTTCTTGATAGCGGCGCTGCGGTCGGTTTACCTGACAACACCGGGTGGACTCCACTCCTTGCAGCAGTTTTTGAGGGCAACGAGGAGATCGTTCAATTCCTTGTGAACAGGAACGCGAGCATTGAGACGCATGTCCATAACGGAGCTTCGGCTTTGATCGTGGCTGCGGAGTATGGCTACGCCCGCGTTGTGCAAACTCTACTCACCGCTGGGGCTTTCGTCGACGACACAGATGACGAGGGGTGGACTGCGCTGATGTGCGCAGCCCATGACGGACGCGTCGATATCGCTCGGCTGCTGCTGGATGCTGGAGCGCAAGTTGATGTGCACAATTTGGGTGGGTTCTCGGCGTTGGTTATCGCGGTAGGTCATCGTCACGTGGATGTGGTTCGCCTCCTTTTGGGGCATGGAGCTGATATTCAGTGGCAAGACTACGCATCCGGCTCGACATTGCTGTCAGTGGCGTACGGGAGCGGGAGCCGCGAGGTTGTTCAGCTGATCCAACAGCGAAACAACCTGCATCGTCGCTGACCCTCGGCGCTACTCAGTAGAGCGTAGACGCCTCGATGTAACTACACGTACAACCAGCAGAAACTAAGGGAAGAACTAAGATTTGGTTTGGCAGGACTACTTTGTCTTGTATGGCTATCGTCGCACCTGTCTGGGCCTTACTCCGAGTCCTCTTCATCCACCGTGCGCCGCTTCTTGTGACTGTGGATAACCATCTCCTCCTCCTCTTCGTCGTCCTCGCCCTCGTCCACACGAGCGTCGTTGTCACTCTCTGACCGCTCAGCTTCACGCTCACGCTCGAGTTCGCGCTGACGCTGGCTGCTCCGGTACTCATCAAAGCCGCCACCAGGCACCGGACGACGGACGCCATGTTTACGGAGCGCCGCCGAGCTTTTGTGCTTACCGAACTGCTCCTTGATGGCGCCCACGTGCTCATCGTCGTCGTAGTCCATAGCGTCGTAGCCCTCCTCCAGGAACTGCGCATCCATGCGCGAGGAGCGCTCGCGGTCGTACTCGTAGCCCTGACGCGCCTTCTTGCGGCTCTGCAGCCGCAGCTTCTCGTCCGTGATCTTGACGCGCTGCTCCTGCTCGCGCTCGCCGTCCAGCTCGGAAATGTACTCCTTGAGCTTCTGCACGCTCTTGTTGTGCTTGGCGCGCATGGACATGGTGAGGCTCTTGTGCGACTTGCTGGCCGTGGTCATGGGGCGGATCGTGAACTTCTCCTTGAGACGCGCGTGGCACTCCAGCACGCTCTCCTGCCCTGGCACCACGTCGTCACTGTCCTGGAAGCGCGGACTGTCGCTCGCCATCTCGTTCACGAACAGGAACGAGTTGGCCAGTTTCTGCCGGGACAGCGTCAGCGCCTCCTTGCCCACGAACATGGAGAACGTGCCGTCCTCCCACTGCACGAGCTTGGCGTTGGACTCCCGCCGCGGCAGCTTCGTCGTGTCGTCCAGCAGCACGCGGCCGCTCGCCGGGTCGCGCTGGTAGCGCCAGCGCACGTAGTTGCGGTACAGCGTCTCGTCGGACGGGTTGGCCATCTCGGCTCGGATGGCCTCCTTGGTGTAGGGCTCCGGCACGAGGCGCAGGATGTTGGGCATCTTGCTCATGAAGTACTTGGCCGTCTTGGGGGCCTTGGGCGTCTTGGGCAGCCACATGGTGTCCGAGTAGCCGTTGTCCCCGTCGCCGCCGCCCCCAGAGGTGCTGCGGTCTCCGGCCTCGTCCCCGAAGAGGTCTTCGTTGCTGCGTCCGCCGTCGCGGGCGGGGGACTCCTTGACACCTCTGAATAGTCATACACCACCGTATCAATATTCCATGTAGAGACAGGAAGTGAACTATCGCTTTTTTTTCCCGTACGAGGCCTTGAACTCCTCCTCCTCCGAGTCGTAGTCCGAGCCGAAGAGGTCCTCCATCTCCTTGTCCTTCTCCTCCTTCTTGGGGGACGCCACCCCTGTCTTGTCATCCCCCTCCTTCGAGTCATGCTCCTCCTCGTCGCTGTCGTCGCTGAAGAGCTTGTCCGGGTCCGCCGACTTGCTGCTCGCGGGCGCGTCGCCGCCGGAGTTGAGCGAGGACCCGCCCAGGTCGAACTCGTCCTCGCTGCTGCTGCTGCTGCCCGACGGGGCCTCCGGGGACGACGCCATGGTCACAGCCGTCGAAAGGTGGTTGCTGCTGTGACGCGCACTTAAGCGAATGATGGAGCGGTGGTGTGGCGCACACACACACCATTTTTTTTTTTTTTAAATTTAATTAAAATTTTTAATTTTACCTTTTTGCCGCCGACGACGATGGAGCAGATCATGCAGATGCAGGACGACATCCACAAGCTCAAGAAGCTCATGGACTCGGTGTTCGAGAAGATGTAGGTTGGGTGCACACGCTGCGCTACGAGAGGTGACGCTTGGTGCGGAGATCTGACTGCGCTGGTGGCCTGCTGCAGTGAGAACCAGTCCGAACAGCATCCGTACGACGCGACCGACGCCTACAGTGAGTGCAGAGCGTGGCAGTGCGGGTTGGGGTGGGGCTGGCGGGCTGACTGTGGGGTCTTGTGCTGCTGACTGCAGCGGACAAGGACCGGATCGTCGAGATGCTCAACCGCTTGAGCTCCAGGGTGCGTCTCCCGCTCGCTGTCTGCACTGGCTCAGCAGGGAGAGAACTGACAGCTTGCTGCTGCTGCTGCTGTAGATGGCGGACGCTGACATGTCGAACCTCACGGCGACGCCGACGAAGGACGCCACTGCTGAGGACATCGCGGTACGGGGAGACGTAGGCTGCAGAGGTGAGAAGAGGTTCGTCGCTGACACGTTTGCTGGATGCTGCTGTCGCTGCAGGAGCTCAAGCAGAACATCAGCCGCATCGAGGCGGAGCGACAGAACATCAACCGCCGCGCCGGCGCATCGCTCAAGGGGGTCCTGTAATATATATTCACGGGGGCGCTGCGGGAGCGCGTGCTATTCACGACGAAGCGTTACCAGTCTCTGCTAGCGAGCGTACTGCCGCCCTACTGATCTCAAATGTAAGCAACTCCGTCGATTATCTTCATGCCTCCGTCGTTTACCCGGGCTGACCGCTCGCCGGCTAAGCAAACCTACTCGTTGAAATCGAACTCGTGCGAGTTGGCCCAAATGTCGTTGGTGATCGCCTTCACGTCCTCCTTCTGGACACCGCCATTTAATGATTTCTTCGGCGACTGGGCTGATGCCGGGGGTGGGGACTCCAGTTTGCTGCGCTTCACCCGCCGCTCTGGGGAGTCGTCAGCAGGGGCATCGTGCTTAGCAAGTTCATCGTGCGCCACCTCCTCTGCAATCTGTTCCCACAGTCCAGTCGTCTTCAGATAGATCTCCAGAGCGGAAGTACTTTCGAAGCGCTCTTCACCAGACACCGCTGTTTTCGGGTTGGCGCTCGGCTTGAAGTAGTCGTACTCAAACCGCCCGGGGCGGTAATACCAGCCGCGCGAGATGAGCTTCTTCAAAACTGTGCCAAATTTCATCTTGGGCAGTCTCTCCTCGGCCTGAGCAGCTTTAGCAGCCTCAACTTCAGCCTGATAGAGGCTTTGAGCTGGAGGGGTACTCGAGACCTTCTTGGGAGCTGCCTTCTTGGATTTCTTCGGCTTCGGGGCAGCTGGTGCTTGGGACTTGATCGGTGCACCATAGAGAGCAAGGTTTCGCTTCCGTGCCGCTTGCTGCTCCAGCCGCTGGTAGTGTCGCTCCAGAGCCTTTTCACGCTCTTCATCCACCACCAGATCGTGCTCTGCTCGAAGTTCGTACTCAATACGCTTCCACGTGCCGCTTGTCTTAAGGAAATCCTCCAAGTCTGCCTGAGACCGGAAGTAATTGGTATTGATTTCCTTGGTCGCATCCGTGTACGTGGGCGAGAAGTAATCGTACTCGAACATTCCGCTCCGGTGGTACCAGCCCTCATCCTGCAGCTTCGCGTACACAATTCCAAAGGAGCACCTGAACTCGGGTGCGGTGAAGTAAAATTCATCCCCCTTGCTGATGTCTGAGGCTGTGTCAGAGATAGGCGTCTTTTTCTTCCTCGCCGTTTTCTTCGCGCCGGCCTTGCCTCCCTTCACCTTCTTCTTGGACGCCGAGCTTTTCGTCACTTTAGATGCGGATGAAGCAAGTTTGCGTTTGGCACCGATAGTGACGGAGCCGGGTGACACATGCTTCGCAGGTGTCATGAACTTGGCACTCGCGGATGATGTCGGGGTAGTCCGCTTAGTACTCTTCACGGCAGGCGACGGGGTTTTAAACAAAGAGATCTTGGCTTTCTTCGGGGCAGGTTGGACCGTACGCGGCGCAAAGGCAACGACCTGGTGGCCCTCGGCGGAGTCACCCAGCTCAATATCACCTACCTCCACAGCCAGGCACTTGAGCACGGCACGCTTCTTGTTCTGGAAAACCGTCTCGTTCGGGAGGAAGTTCTCAAACTTCGTGTCAGGCTTGACGTACCACGTCTCGGGGCCGCACATCATGGTGAACCACCCAAACTCCTTCTCCACGATAGGCCAGAGCATATCCCAGAGCTCCTGGTCCTCCGTGTCCACCGCCTTTTCGCCAGCGATCTGAATGAACTTCCAGCAGGCCTTAATCTTCGAGTCGAACACGTTGATATTCGGCTTGAAGTTGAAGAACTGCACACCCGGCATGGCGCAAAACAGGGTGTTCATACCCTGGGCAATCTGCCACCCACCAGTCTCCACCAGCTTGGCAATAGCGGGAAACACCTTGGTGAACTTGCCTTCCGGGCCTTTGGCCCGGAACTCCTCGGGCGTCGCGTCGTCCACCTCCATCTCCTTCTGCGCCTTCTTCTCCTCTTTCTTCTCCGCTTCCGCCAGTCGCGCGACGATCGGGGACGGGGCAACAGGAGGCTTCGCAGCCTTCACCGGGGACGACCGCGGCTTCGCAGGCGAGCGAGCCTTCACCGGGGACGACCGCGACTTCGCAGGCGAGCGAGCCTTCACCGGGGACGAGCGCACCTTGGCCGGCGACGAGCGGGCCTTGACCGGCGACGAGCGCACCTTTGCGGGTGACGAGCGGCCCTTCACGGGGGATGCACGGGACTTCCCAGGGGACGACCGGACCTTGGCGGGGGAGTTGCGGGGATTGCTGGGCGACGCGCGGGCCTTGCCGGGCGAGCGAGCGGCTGCGGGACTGATGGGCGGCTTCTTCTCGGCCTCGGGCACCCTCATCTCCTCGTCCGCGGGCTCCTCCGGCGCCAGCACCTGCGTGGTGGGAAATTCCTGATCGTGCTCGGGCTCGTCCTCAGAGCTGCTGCCGCTGGAGCTACTCGAGTTGTCCTCGCGCTTCTCTTCCTGCTGCGCCTCGAGCGTCTTGGGACGCTCCTGCTGCGCAGCGACGATGAGGTCGCTCTCGGAGCGGAAGCTGCCGGTCAGCAGGTCCAGCGGGTCCATGGCTGCTAGGGAATTGATGCGTTCCTGGCCTATTGTTGGCGCGAATAACCGGTATAACCGGTACAAACATAAATGATAAATCCCCTCAAATCCGATACGGATCGGTTGCGCGAGGCTATTGTTGGTGCGAATACCGTACGGCGACCGGTTTTTCACCGGAGGCCCGAAATTCAAACGCCGGCGAAAAGCGCGCGAAAAAAAAAAAGGATACCATCAAATAGGGGGCCATTCCGCATTCCGCATCCGAAGCTTCAGTGTCAGCAGCTACCACCGAGGAAGCCTCGTTTGTCTGCGGGAAGCATGGTGCCCAGCGACTGTGACACGCCGGCCGTGCTGCGCTGGGTCAAGCTACGCAGCATGCAGGTCTTCTGGCCCGCCTGCGTGTACCAGAGCTACTCGGCCGCTGTGGCGCACACGCACGACGTGTGGCCACTGCGCAACCGCAAGCCCGTGCTGGACGCCGAGGACCGCGTGCTCTACTTCTTCGGCGTGGGCCCGCGCGCCTGCCACGTACTGGCATCGGGATCGGCGCCCAACCTCCAGCTGTGCGTGGCGCACGAGGACGACCTCTCGCTCGAGGACTGGGCGGCCGCCGAAGACTTCCCCGCGCTCTGCGGCAAGCACCAGGTGCCCGAGGACGGCGTCAAGCGCGCGCTGAACAACGCGTGCTTCCTGCGCGCGTGCGAGGAGGCCGCCACGTATGCGCAGGACGTGCACACTGACGAGCAGGCCGGCGAGCTGTTCGTGACGCTGCTGGTGATGGCCAAGAAGGCCCACAAGAGCGGCAAGGCCGTCGTGGTGCGGGAGATCATCCCCTCGCCAGCGAAGGCTCCGGAGAAGAAGACCAAGACCAGCAGACAGACCAAGCAGCACATCGCGGACGAGGAGAAGACGACCGACGTAGCCAAGTTGCTCAAGGCGCCCGCCATGGTGACCATGGTGGCCAAGTGCTGGCAGCAGATGCTGGAGACAGGCTGGGAGACCATGACGCAGGGCGACGGACAGGTGCTCTATAAGATGCCCGGCACGAGCTTCTTCGACTTCGTCCCGAACGTGAACCTGTTCGACTCGCTCGAGAAGGCCTGCGGTCGCTACTTGAGCGACTGGGTCAAGTCGACGGCTGTCGACGACTCGAGCGAGGATTTCTCCGAGCTCACGGAGTTTCTGTGGCCCATGGCGGCTGGCAGTGGCTGGGAGACCATGGTGGCGACGACCGAGATCTTGTACAAGAAGGCAGACTTGCCTTTCGACCAGTGGGTGCCCAATGTGACGCTCTTCCGCTCGAAGACCCAAGTCGTAGCCAAATATCTCGAGGAGTGTGGACTCATTAGCTCTAACAATGACGACATTTCTGAGGAAGAGGGATTACAAGACCCTGTATCCGATGCTGCTGGTTCGGACGTTGAAATGGAAGAGCCTGAACACTCGGAGTCCGAGAGCGAGGAGGCATCGAGCCAGGTTGCTGATAGCGAGTCCGATGGCGTCGATGAGTCTGAGGATGGGGAGAGTGGCGGAGAGGAGGGCAACCAAGAAGAGGAAGAGGTTGTTCTTTCAGCGCCCGTGAAGAAGACATCAGGCAAGAAGGCTGCAACAAAGCCAAAAAAGAGTGCAGCCAAGTCCAACAAAGCTGCTGCCAAGCTTCAGCCCACAAAGGCAGTTGCGAAGTCATCTGTTAAGCAACCCAAGACCGTCCAAAAGGTGCAAACGAAGCAGTCGAAGCTTCGCAAGGCGAAGCAAGACATTCCTCCTTTTAAGATGGCGTTTGGAAAGCTTGAGAGCGAACTGAAAAACCGCGGGTGGTACTGGAAGAGTGGAGGCCTTCAGTGGAACTACTACCGGCCTTACTGCAAAACGAAAGACAAACAGTCCCTCGAGTTTAATGAGGACTTTTTTTGCGGTCGGGAGGAGCTCGAAGCATACCTTGATCGCAGTGGCGAGTATGAACATATCCGCGCGAAGCTGGAAGACGATCACATCAGACTCTTCACCATTGATGATAGTGAAAGCGAGAGTGAAGAAGAGGATGAGCTGATCTACTCGCAGTCGACAAAGGCTCCGGCGCGTGCGTCAAAGATTGCGCCAAAGTCTGCCCCCAAGCCGGGACCATCGAAGGCTCTATCGCGAAGTTATCGTGGCCGATCCAAATCTGTTGGTCAGTTCCGACGTGGGCGGTCGAAGTCAACGGCCCGTGGTCATTGTGGTTTGACAACTCAGACAACCCTTGCCGAGGTCAAGTTTGGTGAGATTTGGCGTGTTTTATCGGACGATGGCTGGCATTACCGCTATGGTGCCATCGAGTGCGACTACTTCAAGCCTCACTGTGCCACCATCAAGGATGGCATTCCAGGAGTGGATTACTTTCAGACGAAAGACCTACTGATCGAATACTTGCAAACCAGTGGCATCTGGGACAAAACTGCAGCGCGCGTGCGAGTTGAAGCTGCCATGGACTCGAGTGACGAAGGCATGAGCGATAGCGACATTGAGACGGCAACCCCAGTCCAGAAGCGGAAGCGCGACGAAAGCACCCCTGCCCCCCAGCACAGCGCCAAGAAGCACAAGGATGCATTACGCACTCCGACTGACAAGCGCTTGGCAACCGCAGACCGCAGTGACGACGATGAAGATATGGATACCATCTCGCCCGATGCGGCCGGAGTGAAAGGCAAAGAGAATCACGGAAGCGGGCGCCAGCCACTACGGAATCTCGCGAACAGCTTTACGCCATCGCCAAATGCTGCAAGGAAGGAGAAAGGTCTTCAGCACACTGGTAGTAATGGCGTTGTGATGGAGCTTGCGAAGGAGGCTACTCCTAGCAACTTGATTCAAAGCACGGTCCAGAAGCTCACATCGTCATACATCCCAACCAACTTCCGTCATCGCGAGAAGGAGTTTGGTGAGATCCGCGAGTTCTTCAGTGACTGCTTCGAAGGAAAGGAAAAGACCAGCCTGTACATCTCCGGCGCACCAGGCTGCGGCAAGACAGCTCTGCTGAAGGCGACCCAATCGGAGATCAATGAGCTATACCTGGTAAGACTGCGAATTTGGTTGGGCAGGTTGTATGTGTGATAAACTAACCTTCTGTTATGCTTCGTTGTGGCAGGAATGTTGCCCTGACCAATCCAAGGAGCCTGTTCGTTGCCATGTCAACGCCATGGCACTTGCTGACTCATCAGCGCTGTTCTGTCAGATAGCGAAAGCTTTGACAAAGAAATCATTTTCAAGCGGAAACGAGGCCTTCGAGGCCATCGAGCGCGCGACAAACCGAAAGTTAAAGTCCTCCAAGACGATGATCCTGATCTTGGACGAGATCGATACTCTTCTGAAGAACAATGGTATCGAGAACGATTTGTGCAGGCTTTTCGAGCTTGCCCACCGTGCTTCAAACAGCTTCATCCTTATCGGTATTGCGAACCAAGTGGACTTCACCGAGCGTCACCTGCCGATGCTCCAGCAGCGGCTGCCGGACTGCTCGCCCCGAGTTGTCATCTTTGAGCCGTACAAGCACCAGATCATCGAGCAGATCTTGGTTGACCGCCTTGGGGGACAGACGGCGGCGTCGAAGATGGTTAGCACTCACGGTATCTCGTTCCTGGCCCGTAAGATTGCGTCGACGACCGGCGACATTAGACTAGCGGTCGACACCTGCCGTCGCGTTCTGCAGCACAAACTGGACCAAGCAGACAAGGAACACTCGGAGAACCCGTCGGATGGCAACGAATTGGGACGTCCGCTGCCGCTCACCGACATGCTTCGTATCATCAAACATGCTCTGGAGTCCAAGAGCGCGCTGGTGATTCGGTTGCTGCCGCGCAACTTGCAGATGATTCTGTTCGCTTCTACCCGACTGCTCATCGTGACAGCCAACCGGGCCGCAGAGAGCGGAAGTGAGGCCACGCCGCTCTTCAGTGTCGACGAGCTGTACTCGAGCTACTGTGAGGTGAGCAAGGACGCAGGAGTTTTCAAGCCGCTTCCAGAGCGCGACTTCAGGACTGCGCTGGACACGCTGGGCGAGGAGGGTCTCATCGCGGAGGCAGAGCTGCGGAAGCACCTGATCAAGCTGCTGTTCAGCACCAGCGAGCTGCTGCAGAGCTTCCGCAAGGACCCGTTCTTCTCGCGGCTCGTATAAATGTTCGGTAGGCTTGCTGCGAACCTGAAGATAGTGACTGCCTCGTAATATACTATGCTTTGCTGAATTCTTCGTGCAAGTGAAGACGACAGCAATGAATGGTGGAGTTCATTTTTCGGAGTGTAGAGGCATGTGAGCTGTATCTGCTCATCTAAGCTGCACTCTGCTGTCGCTTGTTGTGCCGCATCATGTCCGCCGTTGTAATCGAAGTGAAAGCTGAGACGTTGAAAGCTTATTAATACCACGGAGTAATAATCAAAATCGTTGTAAATTAGTGATACAACACGGCCATCTACGCCGAGTGGCTGCGCTAGGCGGCGGGGATAATATACTGCGTGTGGTTGGTTGGGTTCGGGTGTTCGTCTGGAAAGCCTGGTTCATAACTTGACGTACGCCGGCTCGGCTGCTTCCCACACTTCCGTTCGCGTAGGGGGAAAACTGCCTGCTAGGCTATCGGATAGGCTTTAGTTGTTCAGCACAGAGCGAAGCCAGTGCTTGAGCGACGTGTGCGTGTTGGACTTGGCGATGAAGATGCGCTCGCTGTTCTTGCTGCTCTTGCGATGCGAGCCGTTGGCGGACGAGGACCATGAGCGACTCCGAGACAACTGCGCACCCGAGCCGGTTGAGCTCGATGACGACGACTCGAACGATGCACCGCTAGCGACCGTCATCTTGTGCTCCGACGCACTCGACGTCAGCACGGGCTGAGTGCTGGCATTGCGGGACAGAAGCAGCTTGACGGTCTGGAACTGGCTCATACGGCTGGCCTTGAGCAGTGGTGACTCGTTGCCCACCGTCATGGCATCCACGTTAGCTCCGTGGTCCAGCAGGCACGCGGCCACCGCCGTGTTACCGCGCTGAGATGCCAGGTGAAGTGCCGTGCAGCGATCGTGTGTCACGTCGTCCACCGGCACCTTGCCGACCTCCAGCAGCAGCTTCACGCACGCTAGCTGGTTCTCCTGAGCGGCGATGTGCAGCGCCGTCTCGCCGCTGGGGCCCACAGCCGAGCACTTGGCTCCTTTCTCCAGCAGGGTCTGCACCACGACCTCCTGGCCGCGAGCGCAGGCCAAGTACAGCGGCGGAATGCTGCTGCCATCTTTCGCGTGCACATCAGCACCCATCTTGATCAGCAGCAGCACCGCCTTGGCACTGCCGTTCTTCACTGCCGCGTGCAGCAGCGAGCTCTGCGAGGTCTTGTCGCGCGCATCAAGCAGCAGGCGGGTGTCGTACATCTTGACCAGGCACTTCAGTAGGCGGTAGTCTGGCATGTTGACGGCGTCGAACGCACACTGGACCACGCTCTGTCTAGAGGTGGCGTTCTTGCCGTCGCCTAGCAGTACTCGAATCAGCTCTGAGTGTTCTGCGGCCGCTGCGGAGCACGCCTTCTGCAGCGAAGAGCTCGAGATGAGCGGCACGTACACGCGTTCGTTCGCCTCCGCCCCCTTTTTGTGGAAAAGCTGGTGCACCGGGCTGGTCTTCTTCTTGGCGTCCGCGTTGGCGAAGCTCACCAGCGTGCGGATCACGTCCTCGTGGCCGCGACTGGCCGCCATCACCAACGCTTCCTCGTCGATCCGCGCGCCGTACTGCATCAGCAGCTCCAGGGCGTCCGTCTTGCGGTTCTTGCAGGCGATGCCCAAGCACGTGCGCTGCCCCCGCTTGCGCGCGAACACGGGGTCGATGCTGCGTCTCCTGTGGTTGCGGATGTGGCTGGACAGCGTCTGTCTGGCTCCGGGCGTGGCGCTGCCCGCGCCATTCGGGTCCGCGTGGCGCTTGAGCAGCAGCTTGACGATCCTCGCGTCGCCCGACTCGCAGGCCACTTCCAGCGGCGTGCGGCCGCACGCGCAGCTCGAGTTCACGAGCTTCATCAGGTCGGCGCCGAAGTAGAAGCTGAGCAGGTGCTTGACCGCATGCAGCTCCGCCCTCCGGCAGGCCGCGTGGATGGGGGACGGCAGGTCCTTGCCGTCGTCCGACGGCGTGAGGCTCTGGCAGCTGCACTGACTCCTGGGGCTGGCCGAGCGGCTCTGCTCGAGCTCCTGCTCGGGCTCCGTCTGCAGGAACGAGACCTTCTTCTTCTTCTTGAGCTGCTTCTCCCTGGGCGCGTCACTGTCCTCGCTGTTGGCGGCGCTGCGCTCCAGAACCTGCGGGCCCGGGCCCACGCCGGCCGACGTGGCGCGGCTGCGCAGGATGGAGCTGGGGCTAGCGCCGCGCGGCGGCGACGCAAGCGTCACGGGCTCGGGCGCCGTGCGGAAGGCCCGGCGCAGCTCGATGGTCTGGTGCTCGAAGTCCACGCAGTGGCGCTGGCGCGAGAGCTCGGCGCGCCGCGGGGCGTTTAGCATGCTGCCGGCCGAGTCGAAGGCGCGCGCGGGCCCCCGTTTCGCCTGCGCCGCCGGCAGGACGTCGCCGCCGTCGCCCGTCACGAGCTGGAGCTGCATCTGCTGCTGCTGCTAGTGCGCCTCGAGCGGGGAAATTGCGAAGTGCCACCGGCCGGGGTGAAGCTTACGCCAGCGCGGGGTGTTGTATCTCGGATGGGATTCTTGCATGGTTTTTGGAGCTTCGTTTCAGTAGACACACTGGACTCGGAACGGCGACAGAGAATGCGGCGGCGCTGCTGCCAGCAGTGCGAAGTGGCCGACGGCTGCGATACTGTATGACCCCTTCGGGCGCAGGACTTCTCTCGCTTCCGGACGCGGCGCTGGCGGCGGCGGCAGCATGCGGCACGAGGCGAGGCAGCGGGCTCGACAGCGGCGGCAGCGCTCCCAGGAGACTTCACGCCGGCGTCGGTCATTGTGTCGCACAGCCCGGACAGTGGATCACCCGTTTTGGAAAAGGGGATCCGCCACGCTGGCCACCGCTGACTCGGACGCCGCCTGTCTACCGGTCCGAATCCGCCAAAAGCCGTGGCGGTGCCTGCAATGGCAGATCGCCGCTGGCAATGCCCGGCGTACGTGTAGGAGGGAGGCGCTCGTGCATCGTCATCGCGCTGCCAGCCTCGATGGAGCTCGCTACAGTCTAAGCCGCATAGATAGGCTGGGCGGACTGGCGAGTCCGAGTCCGGGCTCGCTGGCCCCGACGCAGAGAGAGCTGCAGCCGTTTTGGCCGGCTGCCAAGCTGCAACGTTCTTGCGAGGCGCTGCTGAACGGCGCCACCTGCCCTGGGCAGTGCGCGCCAGCAGCCCGGAGAAAGCGGGAGGATGTCCTTGCCGGCGTTGTCCTCTTGTCGTTTCGCTCGGTGATGGCAGGACACGAACGGAATATAGCACGGGCGAACCCCAGCAGCCATTCACACCAGGAGCTGGGCGCACTTCAAGCTGTCGACGAGAGAGTCGGCTTGATGGGCTCCGATATATTTTTTTTCTCGGGCTGCGAGCATGGGAGCGCTGCAATTATAGTGGCGGCCACGGCAGCGCCCGAGGAGGCCAGTCGCCCACCCAAAGAGGAAAGCCGCGGCAGCTGCAGTGCTCCCAAGGCGAGGGGAGACATCTGAAAGGATGACGGTGTCGAGGCGAACGGGGACGGACCGGTTCAGACGGCGTGCGGGTATGCTTCGAGTATATGCGCTGCGGTCATCCACTCGAATGGCGGCGATAAATCAGCTTGCAAGCGGCTCCTTCCTGCGCCGCTCGTCTTTCCATCTGGACTTGGTCATGGCCTCTTCTTGGCGCCGCTTTCGCTTGATGCCGTCGCGGCTTAGGCTGCTTCACCCGATGAGGCGCGCGGCAAGGACTGCTCGTGGCTGTAGCCATCTCGCGCCGCTAGTCGAGACCTTGACGAGGCCCGTCTGCATCCGCTGCTGAACGTCCTGCGGGACGTGTCAAGACATCAGCTGCCGCACTGCAACGTACTCGCTACATCAGCTCTCGTCGTTCGAGTGTCCCAAGCAGCAGGAGCGACTGGATGTCAGCCCGGTGTTGGTGCGCTGCTGTTCTGATCGGAGCGCGAGCGTACTACCGGAGCCAGTACCTACCGACGCCTTTGCAGGCAGAGTGGGCTGACCTCGACAATCCAGACAGCTCGCCCAGCTCGATCGTACGGTGGCGTCCGCGCCAGGACAGACATCAGCGCGCGTAGTACAGCAAGACGACACTCGAGCCCAGGCGATGCAACTTGCAATAGCTTTGGCGACGTTTGACGGCATCGAGCGCTGTCCAGGCCGCCTAAGCGATGATCACGAACAGCTCCGGTGCTACGCTCTTACCTCTTTCTGAAGCGCACGGGGCCGTCCACTACGTCTTACCTTTTCTCCCAAGACCGGTCTAAGAGCTGCGCCGCCGCCGGAAAGGGGAGCTTCGGTGCTGGTCGTCAGGCGATTTACCGCAGCGTCGAAGCTGCAGCCTCGTTCTCCTGCTGTATATCGATGAACCCCTCCGCGCTCAGCAGCTTCATCCTGAGCCGTCGACGACAGCTCGAAGACACCCGCGCACTTGGTACCGCTTCGAGACACCCGCGCAACCACCGCTTCTGGTATCGCAGGACAGCGTGCCATACGTACCCACGGGCAACCTAAGACTCGGGCCACCAAAGAGCAAAGCCACCATAACCGGCAGGACGTCCGGCTTCGTTCACGGCTCCAGGCGCCTTTCGGTTGCCACTTCCGTTTCGGTCTTCGACCCGACAACCAACCGAAGCGGCGGAATCGATCCGCCACTACAGACCCTCGCGATCCATGGCCAGCAAGAGCGAGAGTGTCCGCGTGTGCGTCCGCATCCGCCCGCTGAGCACCAAGGAGGTGCAAGATGGACGCGCGTACATCGTCCACGCCAACCCGGCGCAGGGCGAGATCTCGCTGTCCAACCCGGAGGCGGACGCCCGGGAGCCGCCCAAGAAGTTCACGTTCGACGCGGCCATCCCGCCCGAGAAGTCGCAGCAGGACGTGTACGCGCAGGCGGCCACGGACATCGTCGAGTCGGTCGTGAACGGCTTCAACGGCACCATCTTCGCGTACGGCCAGACGGGCGCCGGCAAGTCGCACACGATGGAGGGCTACTCGGAGCCGCCCGAGGCCAAGGGCATCATCCCCAACTCGTTCTCGCACATCTTCGACCGCATCGCCGCCGAGGCCGACAACAAGCAGTTCATGGTGTACGCGTCCTATCTCGAGATCTACAACGAAGAGATCCGCGACCTGCTCGCGCCCGACCCGAAGAACCGCCTCGAGCTGAAAGAGACCGTGGACGCCGGCGTTTTCGTGAAAGACCTGACGTCTCGCCAAGTGGCCGCCGCCGCCGAGATCGACGCCGTCATGCAGCAGGGCAAGAAGAACCGCAGTGTCGGCGCCACGCTCATGAACCAGACGTCCTCGCGGTCGCACTCCATGTTCACCATCACGGTCGAAGCCTGCTCCACAGCAGTGTCCGAAGCCAACGGCAAGCCGCACATTTGTGTGGGGAAGCTCAACCTCGTGGACCTCGCCGGCAGCGAGCGGCAGGCCAAGACGGGCGCCACCGGAGACCGCATGAAAGAGGCCACCAAGATCAACCTGAGCCTGTCGGCGCTCGGAAACGTCATCTCGGCGCTCGTGGACGGCAAGTCGCAGCACATTCCGTACCGCGACTCCAAGCTCACGCGGTTGCTGCAGGACTCCCTCGGTGGCAATGCCAAGACGGTCATGATCGCCAACTGCGGACCGGCGGACTACAACTACAACGAAACGTTGTCCACGCTGCGCTACGCGAACCGTGCCAAGAACATCAAGAACAAGCCCAAGATCAACGAAGACCCGAAAGACGCCAAGATTCGCGAGTACCAGGAGAAGATCAAGGAGCTGCGCGAGGCACTGGCAGCTCAGGAGAAGAACGGCCCCGCCGCGCCAGGTGCGGAGGGCAAAGCGTTCTCGAAAGACGGCGGTGGCAGTGCTGCTCCAGGCCCACACATCGTGGAGCGAATCGTAGAGAAGACGGTTGTCAAACGAGAAGGCGTGAGTGAAGAAGTTTTGAGGAAGCTGGAGGAGGATGCACGCCGCGAGAAGCGCGAGCTCAAGCAGAAGGCGCAGGAAGAGATGAAGGCGTTGCTTGCGGCGCAGTCTCGAACCGAAGAGGAGCGAGACCAGCTTGAGCGGCAGTTGCAGTCTCAAGCGCAGCAGAAGAAAGCGATGGCCAAAGAGAAGGATGAAATGGTCAGCCAGCTCGAGGCGCTGGAGCATAAACTGATCTCGGGTGGGCGTGTGCTGGATAAAGCTGCGAAGCAGGAGCGCCAGCTTCGTGAGGCTCAAGCGCGCGTCGAAGCGCAGAAGCGTCAAGAGCTGCAGCTCGCGCAGGAACTGGCGGAAAAGGAGGACTCCAACATGCTGCTGGAAGAGCAGTACACAACTCTGCAGGAAGCGGTCGACGACAAAACGAGGAAGCTCAAGAAGCTCTGGGCCAAGCACAAGGCAGCTACCACGGAAATCGAGGACCTCAAGGCCGAATTCCAAGCGGAAAAGGAAGATATGCTGGACACCGTGCGCGAACTGACACGCCAGCTCAAGCTCAAGCATCTCCTGCTGAGCCATTTCGTGCCTCTGGACGAAGCACAGAGTCTTGAGAAGCGCGCTCGCTACGACGCCGACCACGACGCCTGGCAGGTTAGTCGCCTCGAGACAAAACCGTCTTCACTGCGTCCTAAACGTCCAATTTCCCGTCGTGGTGCTCGGCGAATTGAGAGCGAGTACGCGAGACGCAACCGACTCATTGACCCGCTCAACGTGCGCTGGCGTAGCGACAACGTTGTGCAACTCGACTTGGAAATGCCGGAGCGTCGCACGCGCGACTTCGAGGCGGCCAACGGATCTGGTTATGCGCTCAGCATGAACTATTGGCTTGAGCGCGTTGGTGTCCCGACGGAGGAAGGTGTGGAGATCTCGTTCGCCAATGAAGTAGAAGTGGCTCCGAGTGGATTGGCGAGCAGCAAGGAGAAAGCTCAACCCACGTCGAGTGGCAGCAGCAAGGAGATCAAGGAGGGGACGAAGAAGTCGTCGAGTTCAAGCAGTGCGGACGACAAGAGCAGGAAGAGCGCAAGCAAGAGGCCTCCGACGGCAAGGTATGTGAACTCGGGGCTTTTCAAATGCATCGCGGCTCGCGTTTAACTTTGTACGGTGTTTATATGTTGCAGCCGCCGCCGTCGCGAGCAAATGGATGAGTAAAAACGTCGTAAGGAGGAAGCGAAGGGTGGCGACTTCTTTTTCAAATTGCATTGCAACGTGCATATGCAAATAAATACATTTATCTTCTTCTTTACGCGAAATCACTTGGACGGATCGATGTCTTCAAGGCTACGCAGATACTTTCAAAATTTGGCAACGTATTGCTGCCGTCTTGCACGGTCTTGATTAGTGTTCCAACTATCGCGCGTGTTTTCCGCTACCGTGTAAGCTTCCGTGTATTTCACTGCCACGTCCACCTGACTTCGCTTCATGCCCCACCCTTTGGGGATCAGAACGCTATTGCTTCCGGTGCTTGGGTGTCGTCGGGACTCAACGAGGAATTTCTCGTCTCGTCAATTGCTACAACGACAGACACAGCGTCTTCTAGCACACCTTATATCTCTCCATCCCCGCTGGGAATACGACAATCCACAAGCGCATCGCCTTCATCACCCACCACTTCCATCCATAAAAATTCGTCAGTCAGTTTTTTTTTCCGAACTACTTCCAAGACAGGTTCACCCCGGCGACGACCTTCACCGCCTCCACCACGACGGATTCGGCTTCCACCTCCGACGCAGCTTGCACGACGGGCTCAACCTCGGGCGGACACTTGAGACAGCACGGCCGCCATCACCTCGGTCACCGCGGCGTCCACCACAGGTTCCGTAGCGATCGTAGCGACTGCTGCCTTCTCGAGATGCACGGCCACAGCTACCACACTATCTCCGATAACAGAAACGCAACTCTCGCCAACAGCATGCTCCACTCGCACCTCCGCGGCGCTCACCACGTCGGTGACCATCGCTGTCGCGGTAGCGTTCACCTCCGGGTCCGGCGCCACTGCATCGGCCTCCTTCGCGAGCACCACAGGCTCCACGCGCACCTCCGCGGCGCTCACCACGTCGGTGACCATCGCTGTCACGGTAGCGTTCACCTCCGGGTCCGGCGCCACTGCATCGGCCTCCTTCGCGAGCACCACAAGCTCCGGCTCGCTCGAAACAATCGCGACGAAGGCCGCATTGACGGCTTCTGCTGTGTCAGATTCTTCCGGTGCTGTCTCGACAGCACAACCCGCTCCCTCGTTGGCTTCCACTTCAGATCGATACGATGGTGTGGGTTTATCTCCGTGTTGTATATCATTGCTGCAATCATCAATTGCATCGGTGATGGAGGCATCGATAAATTTTGAAATTGTACTTCTCATCATAACTTGGAGAATTGCTTGATCGGAAGCACTCTTGAGCAATGGGAAAGTCTGACGTTTGCTAGCAGACTCTACAGTGAATGGAGCTTCAATGAACGGTATTTCTTCTTCGTATACTTGGCCTTCGCGGCTAGTATTTTCGACGCCATCATCAACAGTCTGGATGCTCTCGGCTTCGTCTTCATAGTCATTTGTTGGCTCAATGCAGACAACGTCGACTCCCTTATCCTTTTCTCCGCCGTTGACTTCCTCGCTCTCATAGCTCACTACACTAACGGCATCAGTAATCGTAACCTCTGCGGCTGGCCCAAATCGTTCATCCTGTTCTGGTTCACGTGAAGCTATCGCCACTAGATCCTCAAGTGCACCCTCCACTGCCACCTTCGTTGCTTGGAACAGCAAATCATCTGCAACCACTGACTCCACCATATCTTTCAGCGTACTTCCCACGACATGCTTAATCGCATTTACCACTTGCTTTCGCGTCTGCACGCCCCGTAGCACCCGATTAATCGTAGCAGCAGCTGAAAGGGTCTTGTTAAACTCTCGCAGGCATAAATATCGCCGCATCTGTGCCTGGATTTCTGCTGCTGCTTTGCTTTTCCGGGTTCGAGCAGCTCTTGCCAAGAACCCACGCACAACTGACTGGAGCAACACCAAACGAATCTTCTTGATGGCGTATTTCGCACGCTCGTTCCGACAGCGCCACGCACTTTGAATCTGTACCACCGAGGCGAGAGTCGTTTCCATATGCGTCCGTGCATGGCCGCCACGCCATACAGCTTGAGTCCGTCGAATTTTGTGAAGTGTTTGATCATACTGAGCCTTCTGGTGTCGCATGCGCATTGCGCTTTGTATCAAGGTTGCTGCGTTTTCTTTCCGTTTTAGTGCGCGATGCCGCATAAGTGCGCTTCTCCACGATTTCTAAGCCAGCAAAGAAGCAGTTAGATACTTTCGTCAATGACACTAGCATTCTCCCATTTCTGTCCCGTACCTGTATTCTCCTTGCAGCTCTCCGGCGAATCCCAAAAGTTCGGGCTTCCTCGAGAACACGCTCTTTGTGAGAATTGTATTTTGCCCCCAACGTGTGCGAGTAGATCTTGTCTGGTACTGCCCATAGATGTGAGGTCCGTGTGGCTCCAGGCGGGAGGGTCTGCCCAGATAGCCCGGTTGGGGCTTCAGGGGTGGTGGTTGGTCGCTTGACCGCTCTTGCACGAGGTGATACTCCCAGGGGGCTTGTGGGTCGACGAGACGCAGGTGGTGGTGGCATAGGACTAATATCTTCCGATTCCGGATGATGTTCCTCACGGGACGATATTCGTCTTGCTCGCGGACTAGTTATTTTCCCTGGGGATCCATGTGACGCCTGCTGCGATCGTTTTGGCGGTAGTGGCCGTTTGGCACCATTTTCCAGCGGAGGTGGCGACGTGGGCCGAACAGGGACGCTTGGTCTTGAAGTGTTCGGCGGAGGAGCCCCCACGGGCGACGTAGCGCTCTTGCTGCTGGCGTGAAAGAGGAAGTTTTCTCGCATAACCTTGTAGGTTTCCAAAATTCGTACCACCACAGGGTGTGTCTGTGGAAGATAGTGAACACCAACCTCCATCGCGCTTGCGAGTGCGTCGCGAGTTTGGTCGGGCATATTCAGGTTTGCCCACTCAATGGCCAGGTTGTGCAACGTTGCAGCCTTGAGCGTATGAAACACTTCAGCAAGCTGGGGACCCTCGTTTGTTCTGCTGCTGTTGTTACCAGGTCGCTGGGATTCAGCCACCGCGAGGCACGCAGTGTACATGAAGCCAGCCTTCGCGGGCTCCTGCAACAATCCATGCAGACACGCTTGTAGGAAGTACGCGATGGGGAAGCGGTCGCTGGGGGGGAGCTTGTCGTTGATTCGCACAGCCTTTTCGGCAGCCTGCAGCGCCGCCTGGTATTTCTTTTGCTTCTTGTAGTAATTCGCCATGTTCTGGTACACCGCAGCACGCTGGACGTGCTTTTTGCAATACCGAAGACCGTCTCGAGCTGTTAATTCCTCCGATTTCTTGAGCAACTACCAGCATTATACAATAAGTGGTTGTCGACAATCGAAAAAGAAAGAAGTTCACTGACTCAGGCAGACGTACCAAAAACGCCGTATTATCTCCTGCTGCCACCGTTTTCCGCGCTCCACACATGCAAAGCGCAACAAGCTGCACGCAGCGAATCTCGTAGTCGATACGCAACCACTTAAGCTCCTCCATCATTACACCAGGGGCGTCCTCGCGCTTCTGTATACATCGAAGCTGACATGGAGGTGCAAGGAACGCCAGCTTAGTTCGGCAAAAGAAGGACAATGCACGTAGGAAGATTCCCCGTAACGTACATGCATTTTAGCTGACTGCTCGTAGGTGTGCACGGCATCCATGAAGCGGTCGCTGCGTTCTAGTTGCACCGAGAGGTTGTCCGCGCGCTTAATTTTCTCCATGGCGTTATGCCCAAACATTGATGCCTACCTCAGCAACATTTTGATAGAAGACTGCTTGGTTAGACACAACTCCCGCACCTCGTAACCTCAGTGATGGACTTTACACTGATCTGAGCGTACTGCATGCTGTCTAGCGGGGGCGGTCGCACAATTTGCTGGTCTCCTACAGCGCATTGAAAGTGATACACGAATCTGAGGGCATCGATTCCAAGGCAAATTAAAAACCACGATACTATCGTGTCGTCGTTACCTTCATCGGGTGCGAGCCAAATGCAGCGTAGTTTCTTCTTGTCCCTCAAATCCAGCGAACGCATCGTATCCAGCCCCCCTCGTGCCGGGGGGACGGGACTCGTGAACAAATACTTGGGTGCTGGTGTTGTCGGGCCCCATGCTACGCCCTTTGCGTGCTGGGATGTTGGGCCATTTGATGCTAAAGCTGAGGGCCCTGCCACATCTGGAAGGTGGTCCGATAATTCTGCCACGGGCTTCTCCGTGGCCAAGTGACGCCGCATCCTGAGGGTTCAACCGGAGCAATAAGGTAGGAAGCTCGGTGCCTTGGCAGCGTTGAGCTGGGCTTTCAGGGGAACTCGAAATGAAGCGTCGGCCCCGTAGCAGTCGCCGGTTTCGCCGTGCTCCGACTATGGTATCAGGACTCCTGCTTCCCCTGCGAAACGACCCAGCAGTGTTTGCATCCCAGAACCCCCGCACGAGCTTCCTAGAAACCATTTTCAATTAGTTAGCATAGTTAATGGGGGGGGGGGGCTAGATCGTCTTGAAACGGCTTGGCGCAATTCGCCAGAAGTTAATGTCGTTGTACGCCTCGTCGGCGAGGCTTCGTGTACGAACCGCTTCCGATACGAGCTGCTCCTCGACTTCGGCCAAAGTTACGCGCGGAGTTGTGCTAAGGTTGCTCGGTACGGATTGGAGCATGGGCATGACAAACTGGGTTCTTCTCTGAGGGGAGATAGGGGCCTGCGTTGTCGCGGAGTAAATGGGTGGGAACATAGCGTCCATGCGACCCAGCAGACTTGTGTAGGACTCGTGGAAGCCCATCATAGACTGGTGGCGTAGACTGCCGTCGGTAGGGTCTACGATGAACACCTTCCCTGAAAACACACCGACTTGGGTGAACACTACGGTGTCGGTTTGAGTTGTTCCGAACGCCGCGTAGAACGGGTTCACCTCACGTGGGAAGAGAGAACGCAGGGCATCAAGCGCAGCAACCTTGAAATCTTGAGCATCAATCATGTCATTGCTAGACGTGGCAAGCAGCCGATCCGGCGAAAGCAGCACCGGGCCCATCGGGAGTGCAATTTCTCCATCCACTCCAGCGTTATTGTGCACCAGTGTATGAAGCAAGTTGGCCTGCGAAAGACCGCGACAGGTAACATACACGACTCGGTAGCCGTTCCGTGCCAACTTGGAATAAAATTCAACTGCCCCCAGGTGCATTGCAGCAGGGTCCCTGGGCTTGAACATGCTGCCCGTCGCAGCACTACTTGAAATAGCTCCGTCGATGTGGGCAATGACAACCTTTGCCGTGACTGGCCACAGATACAACTTCGCCCTAACGCGAGCCACGTCGCCTGCACCGTGCGATCGCAATACAAACGCGATATCATTCATACCCACGCGTAGCCCCATTTCCAGCAGCTCTTCTTGAGTCGGCTTCAAGCTCTTCTTGTAGTACGGCTCGCTGGAAAGACTGGCCGTGTCTTGCGTCGACCCGCCATCATCGCTCAAGCCTTCTTCCAGGGGATCCAGGGTAGAACCAGGCATTTTGGCGCTCTCGTCGCGAGTCTTGGCTGCATTAGCTGTCCTGGGGGCACCCGTCGCGCCAACTTCACTAGGGGTATCCGCCATCTTCTTGTCGCCACTTGCACATGGCGCAGAGCCCACGGGCAAGTGCTGCGAGTACGGGAACAGCACGCGAGACACGAGGTACGCCTGCATGTCCGCATCGTACGACGACACTTTCCCATCCACGGAAAACCGCAACTCCGGGTTTGCCAAGATACTCGCGGGGTTGGCACGGAACAAGTCGAACGTGACAACATGCTCGGAGAAGATCCGGTGCACGTCCTCCTCCGCCTCGGCCTCGTCCAGCAGCTGGCCGCACAGCGACATCGACGGGTGGTTGTAGTAGTCAACGTCTTCCCCAGCATCAGCAGCAGCAGCAGCAGTGAGCGCGTCCACGTCCACCGCATCAAAGTACACCGACGCGCTCTTGACCATGCTCGGCAGGTCGTCGGCCTCGTTTCCAGGCCGCAAGCTCGGCAGCGAGCCCCACCCCCACGTCAGCCGGTCGCTCCCTTTGCCGTCTTGTCCTTGAGCTGCGTGCTCTTCCTCCTCGGGCTCCAGCGGGCCCCTGCCTCGCTCCTCAAGGCTGCTCATGGGGCTGGGCAGAGGGGACGCCAGGTAGTCCTTCTCGTCCACGGGCTCCTGCACCTGGTGGACGAAATAGGCCTCGCCGGCGGCGCCAAGCTTCATGCGGACGCCGTCCACGACGCGGCCGTTGACCTCGAGAGCGACCTGCTGCTTGTCCTCGGCCTTGAGCTTCTGCGGCGAGCCGAAGTGCACGTGGAACGGCGAGCAGCGCAGCGACCCGTCGGCCTGCTGCACGGCCACCACGTCGATGGCGCCCGAGCCCGCGTCCTGGTGGAACACGTTGCTCACGTAGTCCTTGACCGAGAAGAGGACGTTCATTCTGGAATGCAAAAGGCAACTTCAACACGGAAATTTGTGTGAGTGCGTGTTTTTTTTTGCAGGAGTGAATGCGGCAGCGACGCGGCAGGATGCGGAATGGCAGGCAACAAGGTTTGCCCGAGCGATTGTGTGGAGGAAGAAGCTTGGCGTGTTCCCGTGCTTGACACTCAGTCGTGGGGTTGTGATGCGGCTCGAGACTCAGGTGAACCGCCGGGTAACGGATGGAATTGACGACGACGCTGTCCTAATAGTAGCGGCGAAGCTCGAGGCGAGTGGAGAGGACGGCAGATTGGTGAATGGCAGCTGGTCGGGACCGCAAAAGCACAAATTTCGCACGGCACCCAACCGGGTTTTGCCCAGTCAATCACCGAGATTCAAGGCCGGCAGTGACAGGAGGTCTATTTATTACCAAGTACATGTACACTTTTCGTTTGGGTTGACTGTAGTGTAGCCTAAAAATACTCGATCCCAGGATAAATTTGCTCGGCGTGTTCGGGAGACCGACTAGCGATGTGCAGTTTACATGGCATTTCACCTTCCATCCGGGCCCATGACTCGATGCAGAGGAACGAGTGGATCCTCTGCGACTTTGATCGAAAGGCGACGACAAGACGCCGAGTGTCTGTTTGTCTATCGTGCGTGCGCCGCTCGGCGACAAGTCCCGCATTGACGCGTGCATGTGACGTAACGCTGATGGAGTGCTGCACCGCACGACAGGTGGTGTCCACAGTCCGCTTGTTCAACGAGGCAGCGATCGGCGTGGGTTGTATAATAGCGATGCACAAGATGAATCTGAAAAACAAAGTTCCCGAACATGCAAGACTTTCAGGATGATACAGTAAGCGTAGCTGCTCGTTGAAGCTGCTGCTCGACGAGAAGAAAACAGGGGCGAGAACAACAAATGTACGGGATGTGCCAGTTCATAGCATTCTCTAGTGTACGAAGCCGCTTCAACCACGCACAATGCCTCGGATCTTGGCAATGGCCGGAGCTTCAACCAGCTGCGTCAGCTGGGCCGACGTCGTCATCATTGCCCTGCTCATAAGGCGGTGGCCTCGTGCAGCCCGCGCCTCTCCTCCTCGAACTCGAGCATGCTCTGCGAGCGCGTCTCCTCCACGCTCTTGGCGTGGTTGTAGGACCGCTTGATCAGCGTAATGTCCGGCGGCACGTACGACGAGCCAGCCTGTCCTTTGGCGATGGCCTTCGGCGAGACGCACGGCACGAACTCGAAGTACGACGCGTCCCCGCGCAGACTCACGTCCACCAGCAGGCCGTCGTCGCGCATCCCAATATACCGGCGGTGCTGGTTCATACTGTTCAAGTGGCCGCCCGACGAGTACTCCCAGCGCATGCCGGACGTGCCGCGCAGACAGTTGGGCTTCTTCATGCGCAGGTCGCGGAAGCACGAAAACGTCGAGCGGCTGAACATGTAGCGACCCGATTCTTCGTGGAAGAAGGCAACCTTCACGCAGTTGTACTGCTTCGAGTAGCACTCGAGTCGGAAGGCTGTGCGGCCGCACGTCTCCGGGTTCTCGCCCTGCGGGACGACATCCACGTGCAGCCCGTCGTCCATGATTCGGGCGTACTTGTTGCCGTGAACACGAAGGTAGACCCTGGAGCCTGATAACCTGAGCACATTGTTCACCACTGTGCGCGAGACGGCCTTGATCTCGTCGATCTCCTTCTCCAACGCATCCACGTCCTCCTTCGCCAGCCGCCTCTCGAACGGCACTCGGCCACTCACCTTGGTGAGTGTCTGCTTGGACCACTGCTCTCCGGTCTTGCACCAATGCGCTGCGTGCTCACAGTTCTGGGTGAAGATGTTGAAGTCGCCCTTGCCCAGGCCCAGCAGCAGCTTGCACCGCGCCAGCACGACTTCAGGCAGGTCCGACTTGCCCCGATGCACCTCGCCCCACTTGGACAAAAAGTCTCGGAACGCCGACGTGTGGTACTCCACGAGGCGGAGGTCGTCCAGGCTCCGGTTGTACAGGAACTCCTCGAGCGTCGAGATGCGGAAGCACGAGTCGGCCTGAGCCTCTCTGTAGCCCTCGAGCGGGCTCCACACGTGGCACACGCGGATGTCCTGGGGCTGGTCTGCAGAGGCCCACACGATGCCGTGGTGCTGGTAGGAGAACGGCCAGCGACTGTAGTCCCAGATGCACACGTGGTCGCCCGGCCGCAGCGACGCCACGTTCAGCACGCGGGTGTACACGCCGCCCATGCTTCTCCCCTCTCCGCCGTGCGAATTCTTGTCTGCCAACGGGGGGATGCGCGTGACCGGGCTCCTGTCGCAGACGCGAATGAGGGAACCTGATTTTGCTAGAGAGGAATGGAGGCGGACACCAACGCAGTGAAAATGAAATGGACGCGTGGATATTGCTTGGTGCAGGTCGCTGTCTAACGATCGCGGCCTCGAAATAGGGCAGCGCAACTGACAAACCGTGGCGAGCCGACGACTCCGAACGATGTCTCGACAATAATGCGTTGGCGTCTGCGTTGCGTCCGCCCGTTAGTGGTGGGTCGAGTCGACCGCTACGGCATGAGAGGCGGGATTCTCAGCGCTCACGTCACGCGCCTGTCCTAGCTATAATAGTCACGAGCTGGTCTGCCGCTTCCGGTCTGCCGATTCAACGTGAATGGTGCTTTCAAGAACTCCACGTGATGAGCTTAGGGTTGCCGAGTTGGAGGACCCGCTGCGAGGAATTTCCCCGCATGATGTCGGTGGAGCTTCTCCGGATGACGCTTTTCTCGTAAATGGTGACCACTACCGGTGGCCACTTGAAAATGTGGCGGCCGAACTCCTTGCGAACGTTAACTATGTCGGCCGAGAAGCTGTCCAGCCAGAACAGCGTGACGCGAAGGTCCCCGTACTGCTTGATGCTCAAAGGGTTCGTCGACCTGACCAGTGCAGCCTTCCTGATCGCTTTAACTTGGTACTCCAGCGCGAGGACGTCGATTTTTCGGAGCCGATCCTCGAACGGAATGGCTCCGTGTCCTGGCGTGAGTGTCTGAGAGCACGACTGGCGGCCAGTCTTGTACCAGCGCGCAGCGTGCTCGCAGTTCTGGATGATCGGGTGCTAGTCGCCGCCTGCAGCGTGCCAGCACTATCTCGGGCCCATCGGCCTTGCGCCTGAACAGCTTGGAAGCACGAGTACCATACTCGACAACCCGCAAGCCGCCCACGCTGCGGTGGTACAGGAACTGCTCAAGCGTCGACAGTCGGAAGCTCGAGTCGGTCTGTGCCTGTCTAAAGCCTACCAGCGGCGCCCACACGTGGCAAATCCGAACGTCTTCAATGGTGTTACCGGATGCCCAAACGATGCCGTGGTGCTGGTACGAAAGCCAATGGGTGTGGTCCCAGATGAAGATGTGGTCTCCGGGACACAGCGCCTCGACCTTTGCTGCGCGCGAGCTCACGTTGCCCATGGTGTCACCAAGGAAAATGGGGAATTTCCTTCGTGTTGGTCATCAAGTTGAAGCCCAACTGGATTGCCAACCTTTTGTGTCCTGCACGATTACTCCCTTTATCATCGACCGCGGCGCTACCGTGATGGCTTGATGAGGTCCCGTGGCCGTCTCGGTGGGACTAAATCTGGGCAGTGGTTGACGAGCTTGGATAACAAATGGGACTTCAAGGCTTCGTGAACCTTGCATTCATGTACATGTATATATTTACTGGCATGCAACGATCTGCTATCGATCAGCAAGTCAACGACGACGGCAAGCTTCGAGGCTCCGTCGATAAATTATGGAGAGCAGCAATCTGGTGCCTAC
Source organism: Phytophthora pseudosyringae (assembly GCA_019155715.1). Lineage (NCBI taxonomy): Eukaryota > Oomycota > Peronosporomycetes > Peronosporales > Peronosporaceae > Phytophthora > Phytophthora pseudosyringae. The sequence continues at coordinate 19,502 of JAGDFM010000125.1, read as the reverse complement.
GCCAGACGCTCGGTACAAAACTATAGATTAAACTTACACCCCGCTGCTGTCCTTGCCGTGTCGTAGCGCCCGCGTCGCATCGCAGCGAGTAGTGTCGAGCTGTGCTGCTGACTTCCAAACCTGTACGATGAGGCTGATGTCACCGGGCTTTGCCCGCTTCTCGGTGGCAGCGGATTCATAAATGCCGCGCTTGCGCAGGGGTCCAACTTGCAGTGCCAATATTGCAGTGCATGCGAAAATACCCGCCCACGCCTCCGCCTGCATTGCTGTGCATTGAGCTCGTTCGGTGGAGGACACGCTCCAAAAAGCTGTCATTCATACGGATTCGACAAGCGGAGGCAACGCAGCCACTGCTGCTGCTCGTTCCGTCGTGGGGGTCGTAGTGGAGGAGGTGGGGGACGATTTGATGAGTTCGGCCGCCTTATAGTCCCGCATACTCTGCGACTCCGTGTACTGGATCGACTTTTCGTGGTTGTACGTGCGCGTGACCTGGTGGATGTCCGGCGGCGTGTACGCCTCGGCAGCACCGTCACAGGCCACGAACTCCACGCGCGCGGCATCCCCGCGCATGCTCACGTCCAGCAGCAACCCGTCGTCGCGTGCACCCACGTACCGTCTGTGCTGGTTCATACTCCGTAGGTATCCCAGCGTGGAATACTCCCACGTCAAGCCCGACTTGCCGCGCACGGTCATGGGCTCCTTCATGCGCAAGTCCCGGAAGCAGCTAAACGTCGAGCGACTGAACATGTAGCAACCCGTCTCCTCATGGAAGAAGCGCACGCGGATGCTGTTGTAGCCTCTGGCGTAGCACTCGAGGCGAAAGGCCGTCCGGCCGCACGCCGTCGGGTCGTCTCCCTGCGGCACGATGCCCACCGTGCCGTCCGCCTGCACCTGCACGTAGTGGTTACCCTTGACGCGCAGGAAGACCTTGGAGCCCGAGAGTTTGAGCACGTTGCTGACCACGGAGCGGGAGATGCCCTTGATCTCCTCCACCTCTTTCACGAGCCCGTCCACGTCCTCCTTCACGAGTCGTTTCTCGAACGGCACGCGGCCTCTGACCTTGGTGAGCGTCTGCTTGCACCACTGCTCGCCGGTCATGCACCAGTGCGCGGCGTGCTCGCAGTTCTGCGTGAAGATGTTGAAGTCTCCTTGGCCGAGGCCCAGCAGAAATTTGCAGCGCGCGAGCACGACCTCGGGCAGGTCGGCCTTGCTGAGGTGCACCTCGCCCCACCTGGACAGCACCTCGCGCAGCCCAGACGTGTGGTACTCCACGAGGCGCAGGTGCTTCTGCTTGCGGTTGTCCAGGAACTCCTCGAGCGCCGAGATGCGGAAGCACGAGTCGGCCTGCGCCTCCTGGAAGCCCTCGAGTGGGCTCCACACGTGGCATACGCGGACGTCGGCCGCCGTGGCGCCCGAGGCCCACACGATGCCGTGGTGCTGGTAGGAAATGGGCCAGCGACTGTAGTCCCAGATGCACACGTGGTCGCCCGGTCGCAGCGACGACACGTTCAGCACGCGGGTGTACACGCCGCCCATGCTGGAAGCTCTCTGTTCGCGGACGAGTCGATGCGTCCTGCTGGAATGAGAGACTGATGGATAGCGACCACTGAACGCACTCCAAAGGCGAGTCGTGGGAAAACTGGAAGTGATCCCCGCGGCCGTTTACTTTTTTTTAGTGCGAGGGCTGGTGTGGCGCACAGAGGCGGCGGAATCTGGATGCAAAACCCCATAAACCTAGCTCCCAGCATGCATAGCTACGGCCGAGAACGATGCTACCGCTGTTTCTTCACAGCCTACGTTGCGGGATAAACTTGCGCTGGCCCATCGGATGTGCATCTGATCCCGGGAGGCCTGCTTATCTGTACCCGAGGACGGGCTGCGACTTGTCGCAGATCTTCATACAAACGCAAAGTCTGGCGCAGCACACTCATACAAAAACCAGCACAGACTTCAACGCGTGAGGCGGGAGTCCCGCACGTGGTGCTTCCGAAGTCGGCGTCGCCGCCAGGCCAGTGGAATGAAGTTAGACCAAGCATTATCTGTTGGCGGCCTTGGCCAGCCTTCTTGCTGGGTGGTGCACCACCGCTTGCAATTGCTGCCACCGTTTCAACGACATCTGCGTGTGAAAGGCGGCAAACAGCAAGATTAGTAACAGGCCTCGGTGTCAGCGGCTCTCTCTCTTCGAGTGCGCGATCCCGCTGGTTGGCAAAGCTGCGATCGATCGCGGGGAGACCCCCATTGCAATCGCGATTCAATGTGTTGCTCCGGCGCTTCAATTAACTACAGGTATATAGCAACTATGCTTTCATATTTGTGTTCCTAATTCCTATTAATAAACGGTCGCCATAATACTGACATGTGAATTAAATGGCATTGGCAAACAGCAGCCGGCAAAAATCGTTGCAAATAACTGCTGGTGCTTGATACATGTACATTTGGAACGACAGTGCACAGCAGCGGAAAGCACGGTCGATAATCCCGGTGAACATCAAAGATGGAGTGGTGCACACGTGATTATATTTCCAACCAGGGATAGGTAGTAGTCCGCAAAGTAGTAGCGTTAGTAGTGATAATTTCACTACTACTACTACTATTACTATAGTTCTCGTTTCAGGGCCACTAGTAGTGATAATTGATCAGTAGCGTGAAAAATTGGCGTTAGTAGTGCTATTATCACTACTAGTTTGCAAAACATCAACCCACGTGAGATCTTTAGAAGGCACGAGAATGGGTGGCTTCCGAGTCTCCCCCTCGTCATCACTTCGATCGGGTTCGCTCATTTCTCGACTATTCACTTCAGAGCCAGGCCCATGAAGTGTGCGAAGGTTGGCTGTAGCTGGGACGACGTGCCGGAGACTTCTCCTTACAGTGTGTGTGGCGTTTGGTGCATCACTTGTGTAGGAACGAGCTGTGCACGAATGCTGAGTTGTCTAAGAGGTGATACGGATATGGACAACTTGCATTGCACCGGTCGTACTTATCCTAATATGTTAACACGCAGGTTTTGTAGCCGCGATTGTGTATCCAAGTTCTTCTATCCTGATGGTGACTCTCAGGAGTTCACCCCAAGCAGTCGCTCGGGCGTATCGTTGTCAAGTCAGTCTACGGTAATTGACCTCGCGCAAGATGATCTGGAAGAGCAGAAGGAGGAAACTACACACGCGATTCCGGCCGACATCACTCATGCGCCTCCGCAAAATGCAACGGATCTCGTGTAGCAAATGATACATCGTCTCGAGGCTCCAGTCCTGTACAATGGCAAGCAACTGACTCGCATTTGCATGCTTTGCCTGAAGACGAAACCTTGGAAACAGTCACTGTGCAAGGCCAGCAACGCCAGTAATGCGAAGACACACTTGATATCAGCCCACAAAGATCACGAAATGGCCGTCAAGGAGCAACAGCATCGGCTGAGACGGGAGGACCGCTAAACCGTGGATATTGAGACCAAGAAAGGCACCAAACGCCAGGAAGCTAATGAACCCGGGACGTGTGAGGGACAATCAGTTAAGCGCCAAAAAACCTGGTGGCAGCCGAGAGTCAGCCAGGTTCAAATAACGGGGCACATTGTCCGGTGGCTCATTCGGGACGGTGTGTTGCAGTCTATGTGTTATCCTACTTGTGTTGATATACTTATACTTATCGAGCTGTGATATATTCAGGTCTTCCATACAACACGGTGACAACGGCAGCCGTCCGCGACCTTCTTGTCGACCTCACCGGTCAACCTGATGCTACTGTTCCATCTAGCAAGACATACAACGATATTTTGGACAACCAGTACGAATCGTTTGAGAAGGACGCAGCGGCGTTAGTTGCCGAAGAGTTCCGTGAGCTGCATTACACCCCATTCACGACTGTGGAACACGATATTTGGACAAACAGCTCGAAGAACTGTATTGTAGGCGCGTCATGCGGATTCATCGACCGCCACTGGCAACCACGGCATCTAGCACTACTAGCTGAAACTAAAAATGACGGACATGACTCAGAAGAGGTAGCAGCGTTATTGGATGACAAGCTGAAGGCTCGATATGAATTAGATGCGGCGAAAATGGCGCGGTTTACCATCTCAGACACGGCGGCGGCTGCACGAAAGGTATCGAGGCAGTTCAACACAACCTTGCAAACAGACTGCACGATTCACGCGCTAAACCTTTGCATCGGGTACGGCATTAAATTGAAGGAAAACGTGAAAAATGATTTCGTCAAGGACCCGAACACACCATCATACATCCAGAAGAAGATTGTTGTCACCAAAGGTGGAGCGTTCCCGGAAGGCGGTGTGGTTATCCGAAAATTGCGAGCTCTGAACAATTTCTTCGCTTCGAGCAGGTCTCCGGAACGTATCTCTCGCCTCGCTGAAGTCCAGCGTTTTCTGAAGTTGCCACGGCTCGCAGCTTTGATTGACGTCGATGTTCGAGTGACGTCTACAGTTAAGTTGTTTCAGCGATCCATTATCAACTATGCAGCATTTAAGGCGTTCTTTCAGAATGCAGATGTTACGAAGAACGGAAAATATGTATTCGATTGTATCACCGATGATGAGTGGACGTTAGTCGTGCAGATGGAGGCAATCATGCAGCGCGTAGCAGAATTAGCGCTAGCTGAGACTCAATCGGCGACCATGATATCTTCAACGATGTATGTGCTGTCACGTGTTGCCTCTGCACGCATGAATACGTACAAATTTGCATCGTATACTCTGACGGGGGCTCGTAACGGGGACACTAACGAGAGAAACTTTGAGCGCATCGAGTTGAAGCTGCCGGATCTGTCTACATTGGCTCAGCGCTGCATCAAGCGTACTCTGCACCAGATTGCAAAGCGTCTCCCAAAGCCAGATGTACCCATGGGGATGTCATTACTTCTGGATCCACGTACGAAAACAACTGCGAAGAACTTTCTGCGTGTCCCTGATGCAGCAGACACTGCCACCGATAAAATTATATTAAACAAAGGATCTGCTGCGGATTGAACATCGCGAGATCTATAAGGCTATTTTCGCAAACACGGAGCACGAAGACGACGCAGCAGCTTCTGAGTCAAGCTCACCGCGCGGAGAATGCAGTAATACCTCGGTCAACGAGCTAGACTTATTGTGCGGCGAAAAGATCTCGCTCCCTGTCGAGAATAGTCCTGCTGAAGATACTCTGCACGCAAAAGCAGATGCAGTGCTGGATGAGTGGCTGGCGTATAGAGTGGAGTGGAATGAAGTCGCGAAACACCAGTCGCGGAACGAGAACGAGCTTGAAAAGATACTTGCCAAGCTGAGCATGCGCAACAAACGCAACGTACGCGTATGGAACGTTGAGCAGCTTTGTCAGCATGTCGACGTGTGTCGTTGGTTTGCGGAGGTTGGCCAAACAAAGTTTCAGTCGATCGCGAAGCTTGCACGCGTCTGGTTGGGACGAGGCTGTTCAACGGCATTTCAGGAGCGAGTATTTTTGACAGGTTCATTCGTTATGAGTTCACTGCGCAAAAAGACAGACAATGAGCGAGCACAACGGCAACTCATTATGCGCCACAACCGTCCTGAAATTCAGCGCATGGACGAGAGCAAGAAAAAAAATCGACTGTAGATGCGTTAGTAGTGATATTAGTAGTGATATTAGTAGTGATAATGCTAACGACCCAACCCATTTAGTAGGAATAATGCTAATCTCCGTTTTCTGTTTTGGATAGTAGTATCATTATCACTACTAATGGGAAATTCTCACTACTGTCAAACCCTGTTTCCAACGTTAATGTCTGCCATCCCGGTGTGCCACACCACGTTTGTGTTTGTTACACCACGCTCCCTAATCAGAGCGCACGCTGTCGCACATACTCGCTCTCTTTCTCGATCGATCCATCGACACTCGAGCATGCCGGCGTATCACTCGACGCTCAACGAGCTGCAGACGCAGGAGGCGTGCGGCTGCGCCATCCTCCCCATCAAGACGCGCGCGCGCGGCCCCGCGCCCCCGGCGCCCGAGGGCCAAGAGGACATCGTGGACGAGGTGCTCACGCTCTTCCGCGCCAACGTGCTGTTCACCAACTTCGAGATCAAGGGCAACGCCGACCGCGTGCTCATCTACGGCACGCTCTTCGTGCACCTGTGCCTCAAGAAGCTGGACCGATGCACCAACAAGGCCGACGGTGCGGGCGAGGACAGTTGTAACCGTAATGCACTGAGATAAGAGAGAACTGACTGAGCTGTGCCTTGCTGCTCTCCAGCCACGCGCATCCTGCAGCAGACAGCGGTGGACACGTTCGCCATCCCCGGCGACTCGGGCTTCCCGCTTGGCGGAATGGTGCGCGCACCGTCGAGCGCGAACGAAGCAGGTGAGGGGGGGGGGGGGGGGGGGGGGGGGGGGGTGTTTGGTTTGGTCGTGAAGAGGGTGCGGTTGGGGTTGGGGTTGTTGA
>JAGDFM010000125.1:2228-13084 GCA_019155715.1 Phytophthora pseudosyringae | reverse complement strand
CCCCCCCCCCCCACCCCCCCCCCCCCCCCCCCCCCCCCCCCCCCCCCCCCCCCCCCCCCCCCCCCCCCCCCCCCCCCCCCCCCCGCGGTGGAGATAGGAGACTTTTGATTGATCCTGACGCTGCTGCTGTTGCTCTTGTGCTTGTAGAAACCATTCGTGGGTTCTTCAAGCAGCTGCGTGAGGCCATCGCCTTCCGCCTCGTGGACGAGGTGTTCCCGAACGGAGTGAAGAGCAAGTGGTGGATGTTCTTCGCCAAGCGGAAATTCATGAACAAGGAGCTGTCGCGTTAGCAGCGTGTTGACAGCGACGGCGCTAATGTTTTCCTGCCGATCTGGCCTCTCCACACTAATACAGAAAACAATAATGCGCTGGGGAGTAGGTGGGCACTGAGGGATCAACGGTTAAAAGGATCAACGGTGAAGAAGGAACTCTTGTCGCGCCATTTTGAGGTGGAATTTACTGGGCTTTTTTTCTGGCCAACCCAAGACGTCCGATCGGAGCGGACGTATACAGACTTCGTTGCTTGCTCCTCCTCTCTCAAGTTGGTTTACCACGTATATATGCGTGCCTCATCTCCTGATCGTGGTCGTCTCCGCCGACGCTCACGCAAAGGTGGCCGCCATCTCGGAGAAGCCCCGGTCCAGCAGCACGTAGTTCTCGAGCCACGAGCTCGCCGGCGCCACCTGCTGCAGCTGCGCGATGAACTGGTGCGTGGGCTTGTTCATGTGCGCACTGACCGCGATCAGGTTGATCAGAGTGTCCTCGTTGCCTGGGTCCTTCTGCACGGCCTCGAGCAGCAGCCGCTCAGCCTCGGCGTAGTTCTTGAGCGCCATGAAGGCGGCCGCCGCGCCGTTCAGCAGCAGCGGCGTGGAGCCGAACCGGTCTGCCAGCTCCTGAAAGTGCAGCGTGGCCTCGTCGGCCTTGTCGCCGCCCTGCAGCGTCAGGCACCAGGCCTGCGCCAGCTGCGTGAGCGTCGAGTCCTCCTCGATGCGCTGCATCTCCTGCACCGTCTTCTGCGCCAGGTCCAGCCGGTCCATCTGCAGGTACAAGTGCACCATGTACAGCATGTGCTCGAGCGAGCCGCCGCGGGTCAGCGCCGACAGCGCGTCCGACAGCTTGCCCTCGCGCGCGTACATCTGGCCAGCGACCAGCAGCAGGTGCGCGTTCTCGCCGCTCGTGGGGTCGGCCAGCCACTCCTTGAGCGTCAGGTCCAGCATCTCCTTGTCGCCCTGGCCGCTCAGGTACGTGGCCCAGAGCTTCACGGCGCTCAGCGCGATGGGCGTGTTGCCGGCGTCCGGGATGCTCTGCAGGACGAGCGCGGCGTTGCCCAGCGCCAGCTGCGCGCGGAACACGTACACGTCGCGCTCGCTGCGCAGCGACTCGCCCAGGTGGTTGAGCATGGCGCCCTCGCTCAGCGCGTTCTGGTAGTTGCCCACCCACAGCTGGTTCTTGAGCGTGAAGAGCTCGTCCGGTTCGGCCATGGCGGTGGAGGTTGCGTCGGTACTTGTGCGTGTGTGTGTGGAAAAGCTGGCTGAAGCTTGGATTCCCGCCACGTGCCTCCACTAGGTGCGACTTTGGGCTCCACTAGCTGCGACTTTGGCTCCACTAGGTGCGATTCCTAGGTTGTGCAACATGCACATGCACATGCAGGCAAAACCAAGCACACGACACGAAGTAGTTTCCATTCCTAAGTTTACGATTGATTTGTTTCATCAACTGTTGTCACCCTGCTCGAATCGCACTGTCCTAGTAGGAGACTCCTACTACAAGGCCTAGGTGAACTAGGAACCTAGGCAGCGCTCTACATGTAAGTTGAAGAAGTTGGCGTCGGGCTCGCTGCTCCACTCCTGCGCGCCACAAACGCCCCATTCAGATCCACCCGTCCGTTAACGCTAATGCGAGCACCTCCATCACCCCACGGCTGCCACAGTCGTCAACACGAAATGCCGACGAGGAGCACGTTGAAGTGGGCTGGTTGTCATCGCATCTGCTTGGCCCATGCAATCGACGATCGGGCGTCCCGCAAATCCACGCAACCAGCACGTCACTATCCGGAGTGTACGACGCAGAGCTGGAGAGGATCCATCGCTCCCATTCCACGCGCTGGACTGGACTCAGGTCATTCGCGAATTCGGCGCGATGGCGACGTCCATCGGTGGGCTCAAGAACGCAGCGCGCGGGCGCACGGCCGCCTGGCCCAACAACAACGCGCGGCCGGAGCTGCGCACGTTGAGAGGTCGCACGCTGCGGCATCTCCAGCTCTGGGCCCTCTACGGGCTCTGGGTCGTCGGCACCTGCATCTTCCTCGCGATGTGGGTCCTCTCGTTCCTCTCTGGGGCGCGGTGGGTCTGGACGGCCGCGGCGAATCCCGACGCAACGCCGCTGCCGTACACCGTGAAGCTCTTCCTGTGCGGTGTCGTGATGCACGAGAGTTACTACATCTTGACGCGTTCCTCGCTCCACCGCTGGCCGTTCATGCGCCGGGTCATGCGTTACGCCTTCTTGCACTACCCGTACTTCCGGCTCAACGTGACGGTCTTTGAAGAGCGCGTGGAAGCCGAGATGAAGCTGCGCGAACTTGGCGGCCATGCAAGCGGAGAGGAGCCTCTCGACGAGACGGCGGCGGCCAGTAAGGCTGTCGAGGAAAACGACGCGACGCCCTTCGTCAAGCCTAACGACCGATCCATGTTCGCTTTCCACCCTCACGGCGTGCTTTCCAATGGGTTTGCCATCAACGGGGCTCACCACATGACCTTCGAGCGCGCGGACTGTCGGTGGCTCGTGGCCGAGAACCTCTTCTGGTTTCCCTTGCTGCGTGAGGTGCTGAACTGGATGGACTTCAGCAGCGTTGCCAAGGCCACGTTTCAGCGGGTCATGCCGACGGGGCAGAACGTGAGTCTCATTCCTGGCGGGTTTGAAGAAGCCACGCTGTACCGCCGCGGCAAGCACCGCGTGTACATCAAGAAGCGCTTCGGCTTCATCAAGATGGCGCTGCAGTACGGCTACAAGGTGCACCCGGTGTACACCTTCGGCGAGGAGTTCGCCTATCACGCGTTTCCGAGCTTGCTACAACTCCGCCTCAAGCTGAACGAGTTCAAGCTGCCTGGCGTCCTCTTCTTCGGCCGATTGAACTGCTGCTACCTGCCGCGAACTGACGTCGACCTCATTACTGTTGTGGGCAAGTCTCTGGTGTTGCCGCACATTGAGAACCCGACGCGGGGGGATGTGAAAAAGCATCACGACCAGTACATTGAGGCACTGCAGAGCCTGTTCGACCGACACAAGGGTGTCTACGCCGTTGATCCGAAAGCCCAGCTCGAAATCTACTAGGCAAACAGCTTGAAATGTAATACTGGAAGTAGTTTGTTTCGTTGCGTTGGTGCTGTCTACGCAAATTCAGCTCGACGTGAACTGCGCTTTTCATCGGCACCAGGTCCACTCCACTCCTACGCACCAAGATTTGGATCAGAAGATGGCACCTCATTCACATAGGAATGATAAACAAACTCACCGGCACAATAGGGCCTACGTCTTCGGGGTTGTAGTCCCAGCTGATGCACTTGGACATGCTCGGTGGCAACAAATCCAGGAGAAGCACGAACATCCGGGCAAACTGTCCGAGCAGAGCGTCTCCAATTCGAAAGAGGAAACACGAGTACAGCATGCTGTGGATGTCGAGGCAAATTGAGAAATGTAGTACGGTATTCTAGTTTTTCACAAAGGTGAATCAACAAGGATACCGTTTACTGCTCATGTTGAAGTGCTCACGCGTCTGTAGACTTACGCAATACAACCAAGGTTTCTCACTCTCAGCTCGAATTCAAGTCATAAAGCCGAAGCTGTGTGACAACGATGTCATCATCGATTGTCAATTGATCCGTTGATCTCGTTGTACGTATCGTTTCGCGGTGCGCTACGCTGCCAATGCCGCGTGGCGTGAGCTGCATTTGTCGTCAACGGATGGCCCGCTCCACTCTTGCAACAGCACATCGGAATCGGTTATTGAAATGAAATGGAACGAAACCCGAGCGGCACTACTTGCGCACATTGAATAGACCGTGTGCTCCTCGTTAGTGAAGTGGTGGAAGTCATAGCCATGACTGATATCAAATACCTGCGACGAACCGATGCGCACATTGAAGTTGCGAATCGACGAACCGGGCTGAAGCGTCCAAGGAGACGAATCGAAGGGGCTTTGGAATTCCTGTACCGCTGCGGTTGCGAAGCTGCTTGTCTGCTCAGCGAAAGGAAGAACTGCTACATACTTGGCATTCTTAACACTTGCCGACAGCTGTAGATCGAAAGAAGCTGTAACGTGTCCTCGCTAACCATGCACGCCGGGTGTTGGTCGACAATGCTGATCACGTCTAAAGTCCTGTTGGCCGTAGGTCGACAAGCGTTGTCTCCCGCGCCGGTGTGTGTCTATTAGACAACACGACCTACTTTATTTACTCGTTCTCGTTTCGTTCGTCGCGTTCGTTCGCTGCAAACTACGCCTACGTAGCTCGGCTCGCCGTACGTCCTCGCCAAGCAACTCAAAATGGACTGCTTTGGCCAACGCTCGCCTAGTCACTGGGACTCACGCCTCGGGCGCCCGTCCTTCGCGCAACCGTCGGCAAACTTGGGTGGACACTTCCGCCCTGCGCCGCCACACTCCTCGCTGTCGCCCATACGCGTCCGCTGCGCTCGTCTCACCGTTCGTCGCGTTCACCGCTCAAGCGGTCTGGGGTCGTCAATCCCAGGCTCCGTTCGTCGTTCGTCAGCCACCGTAGGGACGGGTATGCTCGGCTCAACCGTTTGGCAGTCTCTGTGTTGTCGGGTATGCTCGACCCGGCAAATCATGAAGTGAGGACGGCTCTGGCCGGCCGCCCCACTGCTCATTTCGTTCGTCGGGCTTCGTCGATGCTTCGGGACCCCACCAGCCGCAACATTTGCCACCATGGCGACCCTCCAGCGCGATCCTGCCTCGCTCGGAGCCGCGATCTTTCCGGTCGCGGCCATTCGTATCTACTCTTAGCCGTCGCCGCGGTCGTTTGTGTCGCGTGCTACTGACCATCCATTTGCCGCCAGTATCATGCTGCTCTGTCGCTTGAGCAGCCCTGTTACAAAGCGTTGAACTGAGTTGATTGCTTACCGATACTGGCACGCTGGTAGAACCATTGAGCGTAGCAGTCATTGTATCGAACCTTTTTGACAGGCTTGGAAATGATTGCCTGAGGATTCTCGAGATGTACGAAAGGTACATACAGGCGAGCCGTGGTTAAAGGCATGCATGATCCATCAATAGTGGGCTCAAGGGCATTAACAACCGCACCCCACGAAACACTGAAACCGGCAGAAGCAGCAAGAACACTCGCCATAGGATTACCAGTCGCAGCACTTGCGATCATTACTGGACAAGTATTACCACTCGCAAGGGTAGTAGATGTTAGCTACATATTCTTAGAAGCAGCAACGGCAACTACAGAAGTACCCTGATTCACACGGAAACGGAGTCGGATCTGAGGGTTAGCCATGAGGTCAAGCTCATGGAAGATAGGATGCAAGTCCGTTAGCTTGATCTTGAGCATGTAGTTTCAAGTACCCATGATTGCATTAACAGTAGCAGCACCAATTACGAATGCACCACGAGCGGTTTGATTCGAAATGGTAGTAGAAGCAGAAGCACCATCAACCGAAGGCCAACACGAAGAGAAATCAGTACCTGATGTAGGAGGATTCGATAGTAGTCGCTTAACAAAACTATCATTAGGGATAGTGGCTCCACCGTGATCCAAGCGAGCTCGTAAGGTACGTATGGTGATTACTGTATGATGTATGCTTTGATTATATTGCAAGCAAAACAATAAGATGAATCTCCTCAATAGATTCAAAGATCTGAATTTGACAATTCCTTTCATAGAATGTTTCAAGCTATATAGCAATAATTTATCGTGAACTAACTATTTCAAGCAACGTACCAGCTTCAAAGCTGACCAAAGCTTTCAAGACTGGTAAGCTAAGTCTGAAGCTGATCAACTCAAGGGTAGCGGCTCCGTTATCCATCTCCACCCGGCTTCATGCGAAAAGGCACTCAAGCCTCGCAAGGCTGGACGTGGTTTTAGACTCGACATCACCAGGCACGATATCAAGAAAAAATACAAGAAGGCTCAAGGAGGAAGTATATTCAGCAAGGTTTGGGATACAATAAAAAAGAAAGATTCAAATTTGCGAAAGATTCCGGATTGCTAACCCAAGCGGCCAATGCAGCTGTCCCAGCAATAGCAACGGCCTTAGGCGCTCCTCAGGCAGCCGTTCCGGCGAGAGCAGCGATTCGTTCTATGACCGGTATCCGTGTTTATGACAGTGATAGTGATGTGGACAAAGAATGAGGTCGTGTCTCAGTAGCTGATGTTAAGAAGGCTGCTAATTCAGCTCTTGGTTATGCTAAGTGGAAAGGAATCATTACTGATGTAGTTGATGCTGGAGAGAAGTACCTCCTGAGCAAAGATACCAAACCAGAACATGAACATTTCATCAAGTCCCTCCGTGGCGAAGTCCGTCATCGCTATGGTGTTGGTGTAGCTAAGAAGGGGGGAAATTTTGCCAACGGTTCGCAAGAAGCAAAGCATCATACGGCAAAGATGCCGAGAACTGCCGCTCAAGTCGTCGACCGCCTCAACCGCCAGTGGGAGGACGAGGTCGCCAACCTTGTCTCCAGTCATGAAAATCTAGCAACGCTTCGTGGATTGGGAACGGCTTTCCTCTACAAAACAATGTTTAAGCCATAAATATAGCCAACTGTTTCTCATGGGATCGTACTTATCCCAGCAGTAACGGGCAAGCGAGCGAGATTCAAATCTGTTGGAAATAACGCTGCTAATGCGAGATGCCGGTATATGCTAGTTGAACAACGCTGGTCCATTAAAAAACTCCACACATTCGCATTTTACCACGATTTATACGAAAATGAACACCATACAAAAAGACAAATATTTTGCGTCTGTTATCTAATGTATAGTTTGAATGTGGTCGTGCAAGCGGTTCTAAAACTACCCTAAGATCCAAAAGACGTTGCTTTCGCTCGCAGGTGGTCGAGAGGTTGTGTCGTCAAAAGAAGCTGGCCCGAAAGATGGTTCCAGAATTGTTCTCGGTGGTAAATTACGGTAAGGAAAAAAACTGCCGGCGTAATGTTCCTGTATATACATGTGAGACCCCGCCAAACAAAATGATACTAATATACATTTTGGTGTTTTCGAGATGTGGGGCGTTAAAGCTGGACCACCCGTTTCGTACTTAAATGGATTATTGAGAAAACAATGTTTTTCCTCTCGGGCACTATAAATTACGCCGCCTTCGTCAGGAAAGACTGGTCGACATGGAGCGACTTCCACGCGAGACGCAGGGGAGTGCTGACGCGGTTGTCGCCGCATCACATGCTGAGGAAGATCAGGCAAGTATAGGAGCTGTGTCTGGCGAGGAAGCAGCGCATGAGAGTTCGGACAGCGAGTTGTCCGAGAGCGAGGAGTCTCTGATGGATTCTATTGTGGGGGATGACGACTATGAAACGCACGAGAGCTGTGAAGACGACGGTGCTGACGAAGAAGATCTCAGTCTCTACCTGTTCGACGGATCCCTGGCGGAACAGGCTTCTCGATTGATCCAAGAGGACCCGTGTGAGGCGAACTGTTTGAGTGGGAAAGAGGCCGACCTGGGGAACGTTTTGCTATCTGTATCTCGAATGGAGAAGGCTGAACGTGTGACGAGCATGTTGACAGCGCTTGTAGTGCTTATGCAGGCTGACACATGCAAGTATCAACCCGGGAATGGTGTTCAAGACAAATTCAACTATTTCTTGTCGCTTGTAGGTCGTGTGTGCGCGTTGAGCTTTTGCGCTTGTTATGGAGTCAGGTTAGTCACAGTGCAGCGTTACAAGACCCAGATCAGGGGAGGCACGTTCTCGGTAAAGCCCCACGGCAACAAGAAGAGCAAGAACGCGACGGTCGTCGATTTAAGCTGGCTAACAGCCACAAAAGAAGAAAGCCAAGAAAACAGCTTCTGGGTAGGCTCAATTCTCAGTAAATCAAAATGATACTTATGTCATCACAAAAAAGTGCCTCATTTAAAATGATATTAATGTCAGAAGACCTCTTGAAAAAGTCAAATTTCACGACTTAGACGCCAATAGGACTACTGGTAGATGCGCCGCATTTTTTTTGCGTATAAAAAACCAATAAAAATATTTTGCTTTTTTATTTTCGGCCGGAGATAATTTCTTCATTACAAAAAAACTGATTAGACAACCTGGGGTCAACAAGGGCTTAAAATGACCGCAAGACGTTGATCTTCAGCGTGGTGTGCTCTGTTTCAAAACTAATTAAATGCATATTAGTATCTTTTTGTTTGGCGGGGTCTCATGTACTACTGCTCGCGTCACGCGTTGTGAGCGATGATGGCATTACCGTAATACAACATCGTAAAGACGCACGCAATCTCATGGTGCAGCCCGCCTATATAATATTTTCGGCAGTTAAGCCGCGCAGTTCACCCTCACGCGAGCACGAGACTCCGAAGCGTTCAGATCGCGAGGCCTTTAACCCCTTGGTTCCCGAAAAAAAGCCTGCAGAACACGTAAGCGAATGTCGTATCTTAGTCATGTATATAGGAATTTGTATGTGGCAAAGGTACCACATGCGGATAAGGTTTCTCGATCAATGTCGTAAGTTATACACCGTTCCTATTCCAAGAAGAGCATCCATGTCGTAACTAACCCCCGTCCAACACTCTGCAGGTAAAGAAAAAAGCCAAAGCGTTACAATGCAAGGCCAGTGAGTTCAGTCATTTCAGAAAACAAGGGAAAGAAGGTACGTTCATTCAAGCAATCATGCATTACGTCATAGCGACAGCTAACAGTCATCATGTGCTACGCAACCTACTCAGCGATGTCTTCCTCGCTGTCGCTCTCACTTTCATCATCAGCGTCTTCAGCGCGAAGCTAGAGCTCACGGCGCGTCTTCTTCCGCACACCAGCGTTCTGGCCAGGGCGCCGCAAGACCACACGCTTCCCCAGCGGGGATGGGATCGACTCGCCGGCGTCAAAATCGTCATGCCATATCTCGAAGCAGGTTCTCGCCACGCCCTTGAATTCACGGCGTATCTTGTTGCAGAGCCAGCACTTGGTGTCGTCGACGGAGCAGCGCTCGCAGAAGTAGGTCGTGGCGGACGACTTCTTCGCTTTGCTTGTCCGCAGCAGTGCGCAGACCTTACACGAGCGCTGCCTGCGCTTCTGCACGCCGCTCACGGTCACCCAATCTTCCGACTGCTCAGGCGCGTGCATGTGTCGGACTGGTGCTCGCTTGTGCTTTTGGCTTCCGATAGTCGGGGTGGCGACAACTCCGGCGAAGTCTTGGGGTTTGAGTTGGAGAAGCTGGTTCTGGAGGATGCTGAACCACTCTCCGCGTTTCATGGGATGTGTCCCCTCCGTCCTGGCTGCTTCTTTATGCGATAGGCAGGCATTCACCAGCGCCATGTCTTAATGCCCGAGGAACAAGCTCTTATAGTACTTCTTGAACTTGGTCGATGTCTGGAGAGAGTATCGTTGCAGGCGGAGTTGGTCGTGCACATCTACTCCGCCCATCCAGCGCTGGTAGTCCGTAACTGCGCTCGGGCACAGCACAGTGATCGCCCCGACCTGCTTGACCTTCCTCCCAATGCTCGCCTCCGTCATCACGGAGCCCGTGCACAAGTAGTGGACGGGCTTGCGGTCCCACCACTGGAACGCGACCATACTGGGAACAGCGGCCGACCGGGAGAACTTGAACGTGCCGCGCGGGATGCTGGCTGGTCGGCTCGCGCGATACTCCTTCACGTTGGCATCGTATCCGAGCCTGTTGGTTATGATCGTCCCGATGACATAGATGCCCATGCCGAGCAGCTCGATCGCGAGCAGGACGGATGAGTAGAAGCGATCCACGACCACCGCGTGCCACGGGTGGCGCTCGTTCGACTCAAGTGCGACCTTGAGATTACGAACGACTACAGCAGCGCCTGCCTTGTTGTCAATTGTGGCATCTCCACCATTACCTGCGTTGCGCTTGCCGACGTACAGTTCAAATCTAGTCAGGCACGACATAGCGCGTTAGGATTGAGCCTAAAAGTCGTAACTTACGACATAGCATCCGAGCAAGAAAAAAACCAACCTGTGACAGTACGCCGTTCTCGAGTGGCACGTCATAAACATCTTTGACTCGTACCGATTAGGCTTGTCCGGCATGAACATGCGCGTGATGTTTCGCTTCGATGTCGACGGGAGCACACCCTCGTCGAAGGAGAACACTGACGGCAGAGACCATGTCGACATGAAGCGTTGCTGGAGCCTGTCAACGACCGGGCGAAGCTTCCACAATTTGTTGCGCGTCCGCTCCGCCTCGTTGTCGACGAAGCGCAGGTCGCGGAGAATATCTTGACGCCGGTTGCGCCCCATGAAGCGGCCGAAGTTGCCGGCCGGGATCGCTCCGTCTTCGACCATTGACCAGTGGTCGGCAAAGCGCCGCTTCTGCGGGCACAGCATGCGTGCCACAAGGAGGCCGATGACATGAAGAATCTCGTGTGTCTCGTAGGCGTTCTTTAGTTTGAGCCGCCGCCGAAGCTGCTTAAGCGTCTCGACCCGCCGACCGTGCTGCTTCGCCTGTAGCACCTGCGCGCGCCGATCAACTTGTTGGCCTGCATACAGGTTGCTTTGGTCGTTGATCATGACCCAGAGTGACTTGGGCATGAAAAATAGGAACGTCTGGAGGGGGGGGGGGTCACCGAGGGCCCGCAACTCGGGCACTGGCTGCGCCATCTCATCCCCCATCCCGACGTACGCGTTGCCGCCC
>JAGDFM010000124.1:0-98846 GCA_019155715.1 Phytophthora pseudosyringae | reverse complement strand
TTCGACCACGCAATGCACGCGCTGAGCAAGATTTCTGCGGACACCGTGCGTCATTCATTTGACAAAGCGGGTCCCTTCTTCGGCTGTGTGACGTCCACGGACGTGCAGGGCATGCTGGACGAAGCGAGCCTCCTGACTGTAGTTGACGCGCAGGACAACGACACCTCACGCGCCCATCACGTGCTCAGCGGCGGTGTCAACGAGTCCGCGAGCGAAGTGATCAGTGTGTAGATTTGATTAGTCAAATATATGCAGATTTTATCCTAGTCAAATTTTGAAGAGAAAACCCTTCTCAAATCACGAATTTTAGTAAGTGTTCAGATCTTTTTGCTGTTCAGATCATTGGGAAGATGTCGGTACCTAAACTTTGTGGCGTTCAGCCCCAATGGGTCACATGAAACCTCCATTTTATACATCTAGCAGTCGGAGTATCTAAAGCAGAGTGTCTAGCGTGGTGTGTGTGTGTGTGTGTCTGTGTGTTTGTCCGTGTGTCCGTCACTTTCCTGGCCTGCTGCCTGCGCCTGTTGTTTAGCATGTCGTGTGTGCGGCCCTGTGCGGTCTACTGCGCATCCAGCTGTCCTGTCTAATCGCCTGCGCCCATCGAGCTGACTCGACTAGCTATGGCGGTAATTACAAAAATAGCCGTGCGTCAAAGTAATAACAGCCCCTGATTGGCCGAAAACATTTATTTTTGCCCACGGCTCACATTTCCTTTTCCAAATCGCGGCCCGGCGAAGCGACGAAGCGGGCGAACGGCGCGGCGCACAGGACGGCTCCCAGGAAGCGGACGGCGACAAGGACGGAAGGTACGCTTAGCTATACGGTTCGGTTAACACTTATACACACGACGGTTCGGTTAACAATTATAAACACGACGGTTTCGGGAGTTCCGCCTGTTGGGATAACTGGTACCTCAGGGCATCCGAGGGGGTTATGTGTGGAATAAAGATGAGATCTGGTGCCCACTTCGGTGGGGGCGCGGGAGGTTGCCGCGGGCGTATCCCGCCACGTGACCACTCTGAAGCAGAGTGTCTAGCGTGGTGTGTGTGTGTGTCTGTGTGTTTGTCCGTGTGTCCGTCACTTTCCTGGCCTGCTGCCTGCGCCTGTTGTTTAGCATGCATACAAATGCTTATATATATATATTGCATGATTCTACGTGTAGGGTTTTGTCCTTGCTACAGTTGGGAAATTGCCTGGGGGATAATGATTAAGCGTCGCCTTGAGTTCCTGATACCTAGATAAAGCAGACCCTCGCGTGGCAGTCTTTTGATATAGTGCTTTCACAGTCGCTCGGGCTGGTGCTTAATCACGACCATGTACAGTTGCTCTCACATGTTGTGCAAGATCACGCTCGCATCCAGTGAGCAGAGTCACTCGGAGGCCTCCATATCCGTCAGTAGATCGTCCACAAACAGTATGGCATACTCCATGATCGTAGTCACTGCATGCAGCATCTTGTATGCATAAACGGATGTCCACGCCATTTTTCTTGATGGCAATCACAGCCGTCGATGCTCATGGACTGTCCGAGAACACGATCCGACCGGCCTTCAACATCCCCTTCAGAAGTTCGAACAGCTTCCGAAGATGGCGGAGAGGCGTTGTCCGAGCTCTTTGTTATACCCCTGCACGTCGATATCACGCCGTACACTGGCGGAAGCAGAACATTCCCACTCATAATGCCTTCGTGGATTTTAGCACCTCCACGAGGTTCCGCTGCTGACTACCATCAGCTTCCTTGCTCTGAACGCTAGGTCCGAAGCAATCCAACGTCAGCCCCAAACATCTATCAGATCGGACAAGACGACAACTCTTGTGCGCAGTCGGTCAGTTTAATCTCTTTCGCCGGATGCTCGGACGCGTCTGCGTCTTCATCATAACGTCCAGTAAGAGATCCAGCCGTAACCTCTCGCCTCTCTAGCACGTACGCGGCATCCAACAAACACCTGATCTTCCATCTCGTCGACGAGAGCAGTGCCGCTGTGGCTTGGTCCTGCGTCGGTCACCTCTGTTTCCTGTAGAATCATAGGTCGACACGTAATCAGTATCACCACCGCGTTCGTTATCACTATCGGTCCCCACCGAAGTTTGGTCTCTGATTCATCGTCCGTCCCCGCCGATCAGCCCTGTCGCTCAGTACACAGGTAGATCATCATCAGATCTACGCGCCTGATTTCCAGGCTAGCGGCCCATGCGGTATGCACCAGCACATAAATGCACAGAAACGACACCTGTCGCAGCATAGTTTCTTGTGCAACCAGTCCATTCCTTGGGGTACAGAGTTTCCTCCAATGTTCAAGGTGGAAACGTCACAAGGGCCTTGGAGGGGGGGGGGGGGGGATTCCCCCCAATTTTGTGCCCTGGCGGGGGGGGGGGAGGAATGACGCACTATTGTGTCACGCGCCGAGCCGAAGACTCTGGAAGAAGCATTCGCGCTCCGCGAGGACTATACGGTCGCGTCTTCGTACGCTCGAGCACTATCGTCTGAGGCTCGAGTGTCCGCCCCGGAATCCATGGAGATTGATGCCATCGACGCTGCGGGCGCGCGCAGTAGGCCACGTTTGGCGACAGTAGTGACGACCGCGCTCAGGCAAACCCCGAGCACTACCGCTAGTACTGCAGCGGTGACGTCGTATATGGTACAAATGTGCTGTGGGGCTGGAGCACTTGGTGCAGGTGTTCCCAGAACGAAAGGATAGGACGCGAACTTCCCAAAACGGGGTATCAGTATATTAAAACGCAACGTGTCTCTCTGCCGGGACGCGTTCCTCACTTGAACAAGGGCCTTCCTTGCCTGGGTTCCTATCGAACTGGGTTCTCGACTCTAAGGAAGCATTTTGATTGGTTAGCGTCAAAGGCTTCAATGTAGCCATTTGGTTCTAAATACGTCCCCATAACCCTTCCTTGTCCCCTAAGCAGTTGGTTTCGCCTGTCGGTTCGCTTTCTCGTCTATAATTGGCGGAGCCTTATATTCGTCTACTCGGATTGGCGCGCTCCACTTTCGCGGGAAACTGCAGCGCTCAAATCCGAAAAATCCGCGTGGTTGGCAGAAAAGAACTCGACGCCGACGCCCCGCTTCCTCTTCCCCGCTCCATCTCTAGTCCCCATGGCTCCCGTCGACGACGCCAAGGTCACGGCCGCTGAGCCTACGCCCGCAACTGCCGCCGCTCCGGCCGAGGAGGCTGCCGCTTCCCCCGCGCCGACGCGCTCCCCCTCGGCGCGCAAGGCCAAGACTGCCGCCGCCGCTAAGAAGGACGAGCCCGCCGTCAAGGCGGCCAAGGCCCCCAAGGCCAAGAAACCCGCGGCCAAGAAGGCCCCCGCCGCAAAGAACGCGGGTGACGTCGGCCCGTCGTACTTTGATCTCATCGTGGACGCCATCAAGGAGCTGAAGGAGCGCAGCGGCTCGTCGCGCCAGGCCATCGGCAAGGTCGTGGAGGCCAAGAAGCCCAACTACGCCAGCCACCACCTGAACAAGGCCCTGCGCACGGCCGTGGATGCCGGCAAGCTCATCCAGATCAAGGGCTCGTACAAGCTCTCGCCCGAGCTGCGGAAGCCCGCAGCCTCGAAGAAGAAGAGCGCAAAGGTGTCCGAGTCGTCGGCCAAAACGGTCAAGAAGGTGGCCAAGGTGGCCAAGAAGTCGGCGGCCAAGAAGGTGGCTGCGACCAAGAAGGTGGCCGCTAAGAAGGCCCCCGCCAAGAAGACGGCCGCGAAGAAGGCGCCTACTGCTAAGAAGGCCGCGGCCAAGAAGACGACCAAGAAGGCGGCACCCAAGAAGGCTGCGCCCAAGAAGTCGGCCAAGAAGGTCTCGCCGAAGACGAAGAAGACGGTCAAGAAGACGGCCAAGAAGTAAATTGCTTGTCCGCCTCACTGTGCTACTACAATTCAAGGTCGGTGATTTATGACGGGCGACGGCTGCAACAACGTCAGGCCCCGCCCTTCCCTCATATCCCTCGGTGTTTTTTAACACCACCCTGTGTACATCAGAAATTGTCTCTTCCTAGCGTACGATCCGTCTCCTCCTGTTTGAGATGAACTGTAGAGTGCTGGCCCTTTTTGTTGGTCTGGCTAGATGTTTGGCAGTGACGGAAGCTGAAGTGTCAAGAGGTTGTCTGCGTCGTTGGTTCGCAGTGCAGGTTTGGGGCCTTGGAGGGTCGCAGGTTGCAGTGCGTGGAAGGCAAACATAGTTTTGTGAACGGGTGTGGCTGCTGTGTCGTTTTCGGTGTAAGCGCTGATTGCCATTGCTCGATCGCATTTCGGCGAGGAAGAGAAAGATGCCAAGACTGCGTTAGACACCAGCACGAAACCACCTTCCGAGTCTGCATTGAGCGGCGAGGAGTGCGCGGATCAAGAGCCGCTGGATGCTGAAGGAGCCTGTCGGTGTTGATAACTGCTACGCCGGAGAAAGTAAACGCGCCTGGAATCTATTATTCGCATCTGTGCAATGCGTTGAAAAGAAAACCCCAGCGAGGCATCTCTGGCATTTGCTCATTCCTGAACTTCCATCGTCGGACAAACAGGGCAACACCAGCGACAGTCACTACGCTCGAGACGCAATGACGCGCATGCTTTATCATGCCGTAGCGTCGGCGGTTGCACTCACCGCCGCGCTGTCTTCGTCCGCGACCGCGCAATACTCCAACAGCAGCAACAGCGTCGGCGGTTTAGCTGCCGGCGTTGAAGAAGAAAACTTTGGCGTGGGCTGCGCAGGCGACGTGGACTACCCGACAAGCACCGACGACTCGACGGTGCAGCCGCGATTCGCGTACTTGGTCACGAACCCGTTGGCCGAGTTCATTACCCTGCACTTCAAGGACTTCAACTTGCCCGAGACCGACTACGTGCAGGTTCGCGCGGCCGATCCTACGGCTAAGGACTCGCGCGTGCTGCAATACCGAGGCAATGACTCCAGCGGCGCCTTCTTCTCTGACGCACTGTCGACGTCGTCTGTGATCGTGGAGCTCTTCACGGATGCTGCGAGCTCGGCGCAGACTGCCAACGCATCCGAGTGCGTCGGCTTCGCGGTGGATAGCTATCAGTACTTGGGTCAGGGCTCGACACTGAACGGCTCCAAGGAAGAGGTTTGCGGTGCGGATAACAGCAGGGAAGCTCGCTGCTACTCCGGCTACTCGAATGCCTTCCAAGCCTCCAACGCAGTGGCTCGACTGCTGATCAAAAAGTCGACGGGCTCCTTCTTCTGCACGGGCTGGCTGCTTGGTAGCGAGGGACACCTCATTACCAACCACCACTGCATTTCGAGTCAAGACCACGCCAGCAACACGGAGTTCGAGTTCATGGCTGAAGGTTCGAGCTGCAGTGTCAACTGTGCCAGTGCTCGCTCGTGTCGCGGAAGCATTCAAGCTTCCTCTGCGACGCTGATCTACGCTGACTCGACCCTCGACTACGCTCTCGTGAAGCTGCCTGTCAATTTGTCGGGGCAGTACGGCTACCTGCGCCTTCGCTCGAGTGGAGCTGTCATGAATGAACGCGTGTACGTGCCGCAGCACCCCTCTGGCTGGGGCAAGCGTATCGCAATGAAGACGGACGACGGCTGGGGCTCTGTGACTTCATTGACGATGGGAGGCTGTGCTCCGAACCAGGTGGCGTACTACTCGGATACGCAGGGCGGTTCGTCAGGCTCCCCTGTCCTCGGTTGGTCCGACAACACTGTGGTGGCACTGCACCACTGCGGAGGTTGCCCGAACACGGCCATCAACAGCTACAAGCTGATCAACGACATGAATTGGCGTGGAATTCTCCCAGCTAACGCTTGCACGTAAACTTGCTACTCAAGGCTGATCTGCTCACAGCACTAGTACTACATGAACTCGTCCGCTATCAAGCCAATTTGTGACGAGGCTCGTTGCTCATTGCTCCTGACCTCAGTGCCATCTTGCATGGAAGACTTACCTTCATCAATACACGTCCCCTTGAAGCTTTCAATTGCAGGTGTTAAATATTTGTGAAAGTCAAGTGTTGCGATGCTGTGGAGTCAATCCTTCGGACTAACGGACGCATGCCACAGATGTGAGACGATGCATTTATTCCTCCTAAGGCAACTGTGCCTGCTCGGTGCCTTGTGCCTTGTACCTTGTACGAAACCACGCTTACATGCATGATCGCACGCCAGCATAGCCGAAATGGACAAGTGAAGCGGAACGGGATGAAATTGCTGAACGGCATTCTGACATCACCAACCTCGAGGGAGCAAGCCCTCACAGCACGTGACTACAAACCCAACACCGATTTTGCATGGCTTGTACCTCCTTTCTTCATCTCCTCGTCTCGGCGGTGGTATTCGCGGCAACATGGACATCGCTGATAAACGCCCAGGAGTATTTCAACAGCAGTAGCGCCGACAGCGCGGTCACCGGTATCGAAGCTGAGAGCTTTGGTGTGGGGTGTGGCGGAGACATGGAGTACCCTCCCACCGATGGATTCACTGAGCAGCCACGGTTTGCGTACTTGATCACAAACCCACTCGCGGATTTCGTCGCTGTCCACTTCAAGCACTTCAACTTACCCGAAAACGACTACGTTCGAGTTCGTGCCGCAGATCCCGCATCCAGTGAGAAGCAGATTCTACAATTCCGCGGCAACGATTCAAGCGGAGACTTCTACGCTTCAGCTCTCTCCACGTTCGCTGTAATTGTGGAGCTGTTCACAGAAATCGCAGACCTGCCACAGGCACGCAACGCGTCAGCATGTCTGGGGTTTTCGGTGGATAATTATCAATACTTGGCACAGGGATCCTCGCTTAATGGGTTCAAGGAGGAGGTGTGCGGCGCTGACAACAGCCGAGAGGCATCGTGCTACAAGTCCTTTACTGACGCCTTCCAAGCGTCGAATGCGGTTGCCCGTCTTTTGATCAAGAAACCCGAAGGAGCATTCTACTGCACGGGCTGGCTTCTTGGGAGTGAGGGTCATCTCGTTACCAACCACCATTGCATCTCTTCGCAGACCCACGCAGACAACACAGAGTTCGAGTTTGACGCAGAAGGATCCGTTTGTAGCACCAACTGTGCCAGTGCGCGTGCGTGTGGCGGCTCCGTTCGCGCTCAATCGGCAACGCTGATCTACGCCGATGAAGCTCTGGACTACGCCCTATTGAAACTACCTGTTGATTTATCCGACGAGTACGGCTACCTCAGTCTACGCACCAGTGGTGCCGTGCTGTCGGAACGAGTCTACGTACCGCAGCACCCTTCGGGCTGGGGCAAGCGAATTGCAATGAAAACGGACAGCGGCTGGGGAACTGTGACGTCGTTGACAATGGGAGGCTGTGCGACGGATCAAGTGGCATACTACCTTGACACACAGGGCGGGTCATCGGGAGCACCCGTCCTCTCGTGGTCAGATAACACGGTGATCGCTTTGCACCACTGCGGTGGGTGTCCCAATACTGCGATCAACAGTCACAAGCTCGTGAACGACATGAGGTGGCGCAATATCCTTCCAGCGAACGCTGCAGTGTAGATATCGTCCGCTTTCGCTTGTGTAGAAAATCTGCAGTCTACTACCACTCATATAACCTGAACTCGCTGGTATTTGGCTGATAGAATTCTTGGTGTACCTCTACGATTCTGTTCCTCGTTACCGATGCACTTCCAAGTGCGTTCGTTTGGGTGAAGCGCCGAAGCCGACAAGTATGTTATCACGATAGTTCACATCGCACAAACTGGCTAAAAGAGACCGAGAAGTTTGCTGCACATGTGCAACCTCCCAAATGCGTCCAGCGGTAGGCTGGTCGTCGCCTTCGTCCCATGTTTGGTCTTCCACCAGAACGTTCACCCGGAATGCAGAAACCTCTCTCAAAACTGCCGCGAGAAACCTCTTGAAGCCAATCATCCCAAGCACTGCACCGAACACCTGCGTGGGATATGTCATTCATTCAACCGCCAGGATGCGGTAACGCAGCTTGAGCTTCGCTTTCATGACACGCACAGCAAGACACCGTCCCATTTTAGGAGTTGAATATCGCGGAGTTTCCAACCCCCCCCCCACACACACACTGCACTTGGGGGCTGTTGCTTTGGATTCCAACAGAACTTTACCAGTAGATCCAAGACTCGCTGCCAAGCGAAAACCCCTCCGAGTGTAGTCATTCTCAAATCTCCCGTGCATCGGACTAACAGGAAGTGTATCTCAACAGCAGCACTAGAGGATCGAGCGTCATGAATCGACTACTCCACCGAGCCGCGGCCTTTGCCGTGGCGACTTGGGCGACCATCGCGAATGCTCAAACCGCGACCAACAGCACCCCTGCTGGCGTTGCAAATGTGAACTTTGGCGTCGGATGTGGCGCGGGTGTCGCCTACCCTGCGTTGACGGACGGCTCCACCACGCAGCCGCAGTTCGCGTACACGATTTCGAACCCGCTGGCACAGTTCGTATCGGTTCACTTCACGAACTTCAATCTCCCCAAGAACGACTACGTGCAGCTACGCGCGGCCAATGTCGGTGACATGGAGACGACCGTGCTGAAATACAGCGGCGACGACACCAGCGGGGACTTCTTCTCCGATGCTCTCCAGACTACAGCCATCGTGGTGGAGCTTTTCACTCGAAGCACCGACCCCAGCGTTGGCGCTCAGGCGGTGAACACGTTCCTGTGCATGGGTTTCACGGTCGACAGCTACCGATTCCTGGCCCAGCCCGCGAACAACGACCTGTCCAAGCAAGAGGAGGTGTGTGGCGCAGACGAGAGCCAGCCGGCGGTTTGCTACTCGGCTTACACGGACGCTTACAAGGCTGCAGGTGCTGTGGCACGTCTGTTGATCCACAAGTCGACGGGGTCCTTCTTCTGCACGGGATGGCTGGTAGGAACCGAAGGCCATGTCATCACCAACAACCACTGCATTTCAGAGCAGGCGCACGCAGCCAACACGGAATTCGAGTTCAACGCCCAGGGCGCGACGTGCAGCACGAACTGCAACAAAGGATTGGCATGCGGTGGCAAGGTGCGAGCTCGGTCTGCAACGCTCATTCACGCCGACCCCGCACTCGACTACGCGCTCGTGAAGCTGCCGATCAACCTTTCCGGCGAGTATGGCTTCATGCAGCTTCGTGAAAAGGGGGCTGTGCTTTCGGAACGGATCTACATTCCTCAGCACCCAGCTGGATGGGGGAAGCGTATCGCCATGAAGACGGACAATGGCTGGGGCAAGGTCACCTCGCTGTCCGTCAACGGCTGCGCGAGGGACCAAGTGGCATACATGCTCGACACTCAGGGCGGCTCGTCAGGGTCCCCTGTCCTTGGCTGGTCGGACAACGCAGTCGTCGCCCTGCACCACTGCGGTGGCTGCCCCAACACGGCCATCAACAGCTACAAGCTCGTGAATGACATGAGGACACGCAACATCCTCCCGGCCAATGCCGTGTACGCTGCTGCCACTTCGGCTCCGACGACGTCACCCCCGACCCAAGCTCCGACTTCCGCCCCTGCACCTGCACGCACCACGAAGACCACGGTAGACGGCACGATCACATCGACGGCCACGTTCACAGCGGTGGACTACGTGGACTTGACGCTATCATCCGAAGCGGCTGTCGAGCTAGACATTCTGTCCATGGAAGAGAAGGCGGACGGTGGCTTCGTGGACGTCAACGGAGACTGCAATGCTGGTTTCCTGGACGCGAGCATCGTTCTCTTTAGCGTCAACGCAGCCACCGGTGCGATGACTGCCCTGGCAGCGAACGATAACGCCCCGAATGGTTACGGCAACGCCGACGGATCGATCAGTAGTGCCGACCCGTATCTGTACGTGAAGCTTTCAGCAGGCACCTACCGAGTGGCCGTGAGTGCAACGGGGCTGACCCCGACACAAGCGGCGGCCAAGAAAATGCCATTGTCGCCTAGTGTTCGCGTGTGTGACAAGGGGACCTCCAACTACGGCAACTACAAGCTCACCGTCAGCACCAGCTCAACCGTGAAAGCTACAGCTCCGGGGAGCTACATCGGCTCTCAATGCAGCGTCGTGTCTCCGAACGCGCCCTACACGCAGTGCCCCTACCACCGCGAAGCCGCCCTGGCTTACGCTACTGGCGTCGAGGGATCCATCGTCCGCAGCCAAAGTGCGGTGTCCGTGGACTACATCCCGTTCACAGTCCCCGCGTTCAACCGCATCACGGTGGAAGTGGCCTCGTACGGAAGCGCCGACGGCACCACCTTCGTGGATGTCAACGGCCACTGCAACAGCGCGTACATTGATCCAGCGACCTACCTGTTCCGCGCCAACTCGGCCGGTTTGTCGGCAGCTGACCTCGTGAACTCTGGCGACGACGACGACAACTTCATGAAGCGCACGCACTACCGCTCGATCAGCTTCCGCGACCCGTACATGTCATTGGCACTGCCGGCAGGAGACTATGTCCTCGTTGTGGGACGCTACCCACTGAGCCTCGAAGATGCGATCGCTCGCGCGAGCTCAGCTTCAGCGGATAAGCTCACGCCGGAGTCCTGTGGCAAGAAGTCGGACCGCGGCGACTACCTGGCCATCTTGAGCTCCGCCAACAAGCTGGACATCACCTCGCCCAACTCCTTCTCCGGCAGCCGATGCCCCAGCGACGTCGGCAAGCAGGTCTGCACAGCTTAAAAGGAAGGTGCAACCCATTCAGATGTCCAGTCCACTCGGTGGATGTAGCACTCCATTCTAGCGAAACGGAGACCCAAAGCTAGTGCCCGCTCGCTGACCAAAGAGCCCCTAGCGTTCATATCGTGTATCCCCCTGACCATCAATACACAGTTGAGTTTCTCATTCGCAATCGCCTTTTCCAGTTGAAGCTCGCTCAAGTTTAGGTCGAAGCAGATCTAAGACTGGCAAATTGCCACTGGCAAGCCATTTCAGCACAAACAAACTCGTCGCTTGTGTTACAGACTCCTTTAGCTCGCTGGAATGGCTAGTAAGACGGAAAGAAAACTCAAAACTATTAAACAGTTAATTGGGTTTGACATCACTCACTTGATTACTCTTACGATCTTACTCACTGGTCTGGTGGGTGAGCGGCAGGTGCGAAACGCGGTTGGAGAACTTGCCCACCATATCGTCATTTGGCCTCAAGTCGATGCGCGTGATGCTGCAGTGGCTAATGGGGGCACCCAGCTGGATGATCTCCTTGGGGACATCGTAGCACTGCGCCAAGCAGTACTGGATGAAGCTTGTGTGTGCAATAACGAGCTTGAAATTTTCCAGTTCGCCCTTCGGCCCCCGCGCCAGGTTGTCATCTCCGTCCCAACGGCAAAGGTTCTGGAACGCCATCTTGTGCATCGACTCACGGTAGTCGTAGCGGTGGAAGACGTCCACCTTCTTGGGCGCCCCGTCCTCCAAGAAGCAGCACTCGTGCTTGTTAGCAAGCCACGGCATCGTCTTGGCGAAAATGGCGGCCGTCTCCACCGTTCGTCGCAACCCTCCGTACACCAAACTGACACTCGGTTGGGCGCCATCTCCTCTCAGCTTGAACATCTTGCTCAACGACTTGGCCGTGACCTCCGCCTGCTCCTCTCCGCGCTTCGTCAGTCTCTTGTCTCGGTCGCACACTCGGAAGTTGATGTTCTCGGTCTCTCCGTGGCGAATAAATAGCAGGTGCGTCACTTTTCGAGGAGCCTGCAGCTTCTTCTTCAGGGGGTTGAGCACCGGTTGGGTAAATTTTGGGAACAACACATTGTCCACTTGGTACGTGCCCTCTTTGATCTGGAACGGCGACAGCGTCGACCGACTCATGCACTTGTGCAGCAGCTGTGGCTCCATGGGCACGCGGGCGGCCACTTGGATGGACCACCACCACAGGAACATGTCTTGCTTGGTCTGGAAGCGGAGGATGCTGGTCTCGCTCTTGGCCTGGTAGAGGAAGTCCAGCTGCATGACGTTGTCCTTAAAGTCGAGGAGCTCGAAGCGCCCGCTGGCGACGGGGACCAGGCTCCGCTTCCGTTGGATCGTGTCCTTGAACTTGCGCAGGACCAAGATGCCGTGGTACAGCTCGGCCCAGCACTTGCTCCAGCTCGTGAGGCCCATTTTCACGCGCCGCGTCTCGACGAACCCGCAGAGCACAAAGTTCTCGCTCCGGGCAGCTTTTTGCACCGCGTAGTCCCGAACCCCCACGGGAAACTTGGGGCGGTCCTCGCTGAAATAAAGTTCCACCTCGTCGATGGTGTAGCGGCGCGTGGTGGACCCGTTCTGCGGCACGGCTCGGGCCATTTGGGGCGTCGGGTAGTGCGAGTCCAGCTGCGGGCGGCACGTCTCGAGCTCTTTGACGCCGGCGAAGCGCACGGACTTGGGGTCCTTGGAGGGCTTCGTCGGCTGCTGCTGGTTGGCCTCCGCCTTGGTAGCGACCACCGCTGCGACGGTGTAGGGCGCCACGGGCACGGGCATGATTTGAGAGGAAATGTTGGGGGGCGCTAGGCTTCTTGCCGCTTGCCTTGTGTGCCAGACTGCAGCTTGCCAACTGGCACGCAACTAACGCTTGGAGGCGAGCGCCGTTTCGTGAACTTTTTCGCACACACGAGTCGCTGAACCCATTTCGTGTGCCAGCAGTTTGCTCATGGCAAAAATATTCGATAGACTGCATTGTGGAGGGACGAGCGCATCTTGGCGTCTCTGCTCGTGGCCGCCTGCACTTGCCGCGTCTCGCGCCGACCTTTTCTCAGATCGAGCACGTCGAAGTGCATGCGCTCGCTGCACGGCATCGGGTCTCTCTTTGGTCAGAAGGTGGCGGTCTGGGCGTCAAGCCTGGAAAAGCACGGGGTCGAGGAAGAATCATGAAACGCTGACCCACCGGCAAGAGCTTTTCCGGCGGTCACTGCGCTGGGTGTGAATGGTACATGCCTAATAGCTGCTGCTGGAAGCGGCCGGTACCTGGCGCCATTGCACTTGCAGCCGCGCTTCCTCTACCAGTGCCTGGTGTCTCCTGCCGCAAATATCCGCAGCGCATCGGCCCCGTGTGTCGGTCCATTTGCCGCACAAAAATGCCGGTAGCCGCATTGGTAACAGCCACTTCCTTCACTGTCGCAGCGTAATGGCACCGCATCAAGATGGTTAGCTTGGCGAGTCTGATAATGATGGACGGGGCCCTGCACCGCACCGAAGGAGACGTCAAAACTGTATGCTCATTCCATCGTGCAGTGCTGCAGCTGTGTAGCTAACTAAACGTAGGCCTTGTCTTTCTTCTTGATGACCATCTTCCCGGCGGGCACCGAGAAAGGAGTTTTCATTGGAAATTTTCCAGTACCAGTTGGTCTCGCGTGTAGCCTTCGCCCAATATTTCCCTGGAGCGGTGGATTTTTGTAGCAGATGTGTGCAGATTGGTTACCACAAGTCATGCTATCGCCTCAGTGGTCTGTTCAAGGAGGATAACGGGTAGCAATACGTGAAGTTGTAGCTGTCTTTACCTGCTCGTCCGCCACGTCAAAGCCGATGTCGACCAGAATGTAACACCTACTGAGAGTATCCAACGCATCTGCTCCGCTTGCTCGCAGCCGCACCATATCTACCTGTCCTTGAAAGCGCACGTATTACTATAACAGTCTCTTCGGAAGACATTCACCTGAATAGTTTACTTCTATTTGCCGTAATTTACTGGTGATGTTGCACTTAGCCGCCATAAGTAAAATCCTTCGTGGACAGCCAAGTTCCCATTAGTTGGAAGCAGGGTATAATATATTGAGTCGGTTCCACTAGGTTACAGTATGCAATGGTAATGCGATACGAGCAAAAATGCCATGCATGCAATATCAGAAGGTAGAATCCTATTGTGGGTATTTCAAATCCGATAAAATGTTATATAACAGGTATATTGTATTTGGAAGTGTTGCAGCAAGCAAAAAGACGCCAAAAGTATCTAAGCCACCAATCAGCCAGCCATGAGCGACGAGAGCAAGCAGCATGCGGAGGACTACCTGCGCTCGCGGCCAGCGGTGGACGTCACGGCGGTGGACATCTCGCCGAACCCGGCGGCGCTCACAGACGAGCTGAACCTGGAGGTGGACTTCCACCTGGATGCGCCCGTCACCAACGGCGTCTGGGACATCGAGGTGGGGCATCCAAAACTTGCTGTATCCATGGGTTTTTTTCTTTCATTGCAACACGCTAACTCGTAGATTTTGGGTTGCATTTCGTTTTGCAGTATCTGGTGGACTCGATTACCAAGCGCCACATTATCAATATCCTTTTCACTTCCTGTCCCACTTTTTGAAGAACTTGTGATAGCGATACACCGAGCTAGTTTTCTTCGTTTTCCTTAACCAAAACGACATTGATCGACTTTGTGTATTTGCACAACTGGGCCAAGTGGAGGCAACGAACTACGCTCGGGGGGACAACCATTTCCAGTTTTCGGTTCGTTCTGCAGACAAAAAATCGGACGTCTGTTGGAACCAGTGCTAACAGGTGTATGGCAAAACAGGCCCCGCAAATCAACACTGCCGGTATTCAGCCGAGTCAATTGACCAACTGCGGGCTGCTGATCGCGGCGTTCAAGGACGACGATGGCGACATTCTCGACCTCAAGATGGTCATTCAAGTGTCGGAGCAACGTGGAGGGCTTCAGAGAATCATCTACAGCCCGCTGGAGTAAGAAACGTCGCTGACTCTGTGGGGTAAAACTTGCAAGCCAACGCACTGTACTTCGAAGTATAAATTTCTGCATTCAAGCTTCTTTCAGGCTTACAGTGGGATGGTTGTCCTTGCTGGTGGGAGTCTGTTGTGCATTTAAGCAGTTTTTTAGGCACTGGTAGTACGGAACACCGTCGAGTGCACTTGACGCACACCGCTGAGAACCTCCATACTCTTCGCCGCCTGCACGTTGCAGATACATAGTAGCCTTAGTATGTGCTATGAAGTGATGCCATATTTCTCCAAGTTTTTGGTTACCTGCTCGTCCACAACACGCTTCGTCCTTCCAAGTGCCCGAGTGAGCTTCCGGATCTCCTGCAAATATCGCTCTTGCTGTTCTTTTGCCCATACAAACAGCTCGTATTTATCTCTCTGGATTGCCGCCACCTTCTGGACAAGGATATCCACTTCTTGGTTGTAAGCGTCTCGGTCATCCTGGTTAACACAGCAAAAATTGGCACTCAGTATATGCTTCCGAGCTCGTATCAGGAGTGAAAGCGTGCCTACCTTGATAATCCTGGCAAAGATTTCTCGGTCGACTTGGAAACGAATCTCTTCCTGCTCCGCATTAGTCTTAGTATCCTTTCAGCTAAAAGCACTACGCAATTTACAGATAAAGCACCTGCGCCATTTTGGCTCTTTCGACGCGAAGTTTTTCTTCACTCGCCTTCACCTTTTTCTTGAAGACATGGCGCTCCGCTTTTGCCTAAGGTGACAGGCAAATGTGAAACAAATGAATTTGTAGAGAACTTCATAGCCGCTTCTCTCCAGCACTCACTTTCTGCAAAATAGATTGCAGTACGCGGACATCTTGGCCAAGCTGTTCATGGAGAGGTCATCGAGTCTGTTAGTTTTCACGGTTCCTAGTTCGCTACAGCGCCAAGGGCAAGCATACCTTTTCTCTCGATGTGTTAGCTACGTAGCTCATCGCCTCCATCTTAGCGTCCTGTTCAACGATCATTTGTCAATACCCCTTGCGTTTATCTTCCCACATCTTCATGAAATCTACCTCTGCTTTCTTCAGCAGATTGTCGATCTGTTGAATCTCCTTCTCATCGACCACAAGTTTCCTGGATTGAGTACCATAAAATACACCATCAAACCAAGTCACAGGTACGACCAGCTGCATACATATGTACTTACAGCCCATGTTTATCTCCGCGACCTCCCTTTTCCAGCGCCTTCAGTTTCCTCTTCAGTAGGGCATTCTCTGCCCGGAGCAGTAAAAGCTCGTCCCCTTCAGCAGTATCAGCTAACAAAGCACACAACCCATTGCCACGGAAACCGGGTAAGCACAAAATTCGTTGACGCCCAAACACTTGTAAATCGTACGAATCGATTGCTCAATGTGAGACGACATCGGGCCACTTGGGTCAGTGTCATTCCTCTGCGTCTCCTCGTCCACGTCAATCCCCTCCATCCTGCTGCCAGTGTAAATTATCCGTCCTCAACACGAGCAAGCACAACGTTTCTACAACAAATCGACGCGACTTGAATAGAGCCAACGTCCGTTTCAGGTTTTGCGTACAATATTCCGAAAGGAAACACACATTTTACATGTTAATAAGAGCTCTAATCCTCTAACCCTCGTGCTCGCTTCTTCTCGCTATCGGTGGTAAATTATTTGATGACGCTTTCTTTGGTTCAGGAACTGGCCCAGGTTTACCAGCAAGAAGAATTTTCGTATACTTGGCTCGGCGTTCTGGCGTCATGTATCGCAATGCCTCGGAGCTGATCTCGTTTTGCTGCTCTTTCTCGGCTTCTTCTCGCTCGTGGCACTCTTTTGACTGGAGTGCATCCACTGCGGAGGTGATCAAAACCTCTTCGAGTTTTCGGCAGGTTACCGTCACCTTCCGTTTGACAAACCTAGCCAGCGTCTCCGGTGAGAAAAGTGGACAATGCGTGACGTCCATTTCTTCTAGCAGGCGACATCCCTCCAGCAAAGCACTTAGCGTTCTCTCACTCAGCTTCTTACAGGCAGACACGTTTAGTCGGCGGAGAACGGAGGATTGTCCAGCGATTTCCAGCATACCGTCATCCGTGATGCGAACACATCGCGAGAGGTTGAGCTCCTCCAGACTCAAGTGCTTTGCAATAGCATACAGCACACTGTCCGTGAGCTCACGGCAAAAGGCCAGCTCGAACTTGACGATCTTCGCACAAGAGTTGACGATATCGATGATGTTGGCATCACTTAAGTGTGTGCACCCGGACAAGTTCAGTGACACGAGCGCTGGGCAACGCAGCACCACTTTGTGGATCCCGCTTGCTGTTAAACTCGGGCAGTAGCTTACATCGACATGCGCAAGGTGCGTTCCTCCTGCTGAGTGGTCTAACATATCGTCTAGAAGCCACAGGAGGCCTCGGTCCGTGAGGTCCGTACACGCTGAAATGTTTAGCGACTCCATTGCCTTGGCTCGGTGGCCCAAGTGACCCAGAGATAAGTCGTTCAAACTAGTGCAGCCTGACAGGTTGAGCGACCTCATCTTTAGTAGCAGGTTCTTGTCCACCACACCGCGGCCATCGCCTTCTTGGTCGAACGCGAAGACTTTATACGATAGAGAGTCCAGCTCCTCCACATTCAGAGTCTCAAGGTCTAGACAGTTGTGTGTGAGTGTTCGTAGCGAGAGATCTGTCATCCTGTCGCACAAGCGAAGGTTGACTTTCTGCAGCCCCGAACACACTTTTAGGATTTCTAGCAATCCTTCGTCTCCGATGCGTCGACACCCGCCAATATTCAGCCTCCGCA
Organism: Phytophthora pseudosyringae; assembly: GCA_019155715.1. Classification (NCBI taxonomy): domain Eukaryota; phylum Oomycota; class Peronosporomycetes; order Peronosporales; family Peronosporaceae; genus Phytophthora; species Phytophthora pseudosyringae. The sequence continues at coordinate 81,494 of JAGDFM010000124.1, read as the reverse complement.
ACTTGGCGGGGTTCACCAGCATCGTTGCCAGATACTTGAGTGCGCTGTTGCCAAGCTGCACACAAAGCTCCACCTCCAGAGCTGCCAAAGCGGGACAGGATTTACCAATCGTGAGAAAACATCGATCCGTGATCCGCTCACAGAAACTAAGTGACAGCTCCTCGAGGCGTTGGTTTGTACGCACGATCGCTTCAACGCCAACGTCACGAATCTGAGAGCAATGCGCCATTTTCAAGCGTACCAGGCGGTTGCAGTACTTCCCCACAGCCGCGAGTCCGAGATCCGTTATCACCGTGCAGAACGAAATGTCGAGTTCCTCAAGCTGCGAACAACAGAAGGCAATGCGTCGCATCGTTGCATCCGACAAGCGAGAGCATCTTGCAAGCTGAAGGCCCGTGCAGGACCGATTGCTCTTCGTGATCACGCCCATGTCCTCCTCCGAAATGTCAAGCACGGCCGTGAGGTCGATGCAGCGGGCGTCGTCACTTGACTCCATTGACAAGACAAAGTAGATGACCGCCTTGGGGTTCCGCAGGTCGCGCAGCCACATCATATTCGTCAGTTGATCGCCATAAAACGTTGGGAAATCGACCAACACTTTACAAATAATGTCAGCGAACGTCGCCACGATGGCGTCCTCTTCGTCGGAGTGGTCGTACCAGCTCATGATGTTAGCCAGCGAGTTCGCCGACCGTGACCCCAAGAAGAAAGCAAACGGCATCCTTCCAAGCGTCGGAAGCGCTAGCCGACAGCGTTCCGACTCGGTAGGTTGGAAATAATCTGGCTGGATCTTCAGTACGCTGTGGTAGCAGAGCAAGAACAAATCACTGAAAAGGGGCTCCGGCGGCAGGTTCTTCATGACTTCAGCAATGCCGTGTGCATTTCCCGTCGCGACGAACGGTTTGAGCCCGCACCGAACCTTCTTCTTGTAGATCTCGCGTGCGTGCCGGTGATCCAAGTCGTATTTCAGTGAAGCGCAAACGTTTTCCGCAAACTTCTCGAGCATGCGCTTGTCATCCGGCGCATACTCCAGAGCTCGGGAAAAGCGACTCGACGCCAGCGCAAACAGGTGGTCGGATTCGTGAGCCCGGTCGCGAGTTCCCATGACGTAGTGGGCATTAACCTGGTCACGAGTCAGCATCTTGCCATTGTAGTACGCGACGTGAGCGATGTTCCCGTGGAAAAAGTATTTCCCATCTCTCCGTCGCACTGAAGACAGGCACCCGATACGTAGCTCGCGAGCTTCCTGGTCGGACTGTTCATCGAGCTCTCGCTGGATCTTCGCGTTCACTCGCTCTCTCATTTCTTTGAATTCTGCCGAGACAAGGAGCCACTTGGCCTCGAAATTCTCGCGGAGAATTTGCTTCTTTGCCAGTGGCTCGAAATCTGTGCGTGAAACCTTCGACGCGTCTTTCTTCACGGAAACAGGGCCAGGGGTCGACGAGTTGCCATCTCCCCCGGCCGCGTTTCGAGACAATCTCACGCGAAACTCGTGCTCATCCAGCAGGTTCGTGCTTATGGCCTTGACTTGTCGCTTGCCTTCCTTTGAAGCGAAGAATTGCTTCGCGTCTCGGTCAACCTTCTTGAAGCACGCTCCTTTCGCCTCGTCTTCAAGGTCAGCAATATCTTCTCGTGTTTTCGCCATGACGGCTTCGCGCTTTTTGATTTCCAGGTCGACAACGCGCTCTACTTCCACTTCATTCTGGAGCAATCCGTCCACGTAAAACCGCAGAATGGTCCCATCATACGTCCCGACCAAGTGCGTCCAGTTCCCCAGGACCACTTTCGAGCCAAAGGCTAAGATGTCGATGCTCTTCACGTTGATACTAAATGCCCAGACGTTGGCTTTCAACGCACAGATGGAAAAGCGTCCAAGTGTTAGCACCACTCGGCGCGTGCTCTCGTGGCCGTCACAGCGACACCACGTTTCGAATGACACGCAGGAATCGACACTTTCCGGATAAAAGCGCTTGTCGTACGGGAAGTGGACGCAACTACGCGCTGCCTTTTCCAGAACCAGAGATCGGTTCATGTCTGCATTCCTAATCGGCCCTTCACCTTCAAGAGTGCAGCCCGGGAGGTACTTTCCTCGCAATTGGGCACCGTAGGAGCCGAGATTTGCCGGTTCCAATGTTCCTCGGCGGTCGCACAGTGGCCAATAGCCATTCGGTTCGTCCGATGCCACTAGCTGTTTATACGACGTAGCTTGTTTCACTGTCGCTTGAAGCAGCAGCAGCGATGCCATCGAAAAATACAACATCGACACGTTATGTTTGACGCGATAGTACTCTCCAGAAGGCAGCAAGTCGTCAAGAACAAACGTGTAGCAATCCGGAAGCTGCGCCACCCGCTCCAAACAAAGTTGAGTCATCGGAATCGCCATCATCTCCGTCGCTCGCCGAACAATACACTCTAGCACAGGTAGGAGGTTTCTTCGCAAGTTTTGTCTGTCGACTTCTGACACCGCCCTGAGCCCAAAACGAGTGCGGATTCCCTCGAAAATGTGCGTCTTCCAGAGTGTCTCGCTTCCTCTTCGACTTCCACTGAGCAAGTTTAACGACTGAATCAAAATTTGCTTGTGCAGCATTGGCGTCAGGCCGGTGGCGTTCGTCTTGGCCGCTTGCCGCATAAAGTGGCGCACGATGTTTTTTAATGTCCGAGCGACCATTTCTCCCAGCAGGAAGCGCCGGATAGTGGCCGCCCGCTCTCGACAGTCCAGCCGCCCGCCATACACCACAACATTCTGGATCGAGTCCCCCATGTGAGGAGTTGTAAGCGTGATACACGCAGCGTCAAAGCGAAGATTTCGGTCTCGACTGACCGCGCTAGTTTTCCCGTTAAAGTACACATGCGCTCCGCGATCCAGCTCTCGTGTAAAGTCTTGCGTGGTTTGAATTTCTGCGGTCGAGTACTGCAGCGTGGCAGTGCCCGCCAGCTGGAATAAAAATTGGGCGCGCAAAAGACCGAGGTGCCGCATGTTGATGCCGTGTCGGTGCATCTCCTTGACGAGATCAAAGTCGGGAGAATCGAAATAATCGGGTTTCTGCGAGAGCTTGGCGGCGAACAGCGGGATCACCTCTTGGACGAGATATTTCGTCGCCTCTTCCACGCCGAGAGCTTGGTTCTGCCAGTCTGGAGTGCGATAGGTTAGAGACGATAAGGCATCGGGGGAGAGCGGTGTCTTGAAACATCTCACAAGTTCTGGTCGAAGTTGGCGCCACATGATGCTCATGCCCCGTGTCGATTGAATCAAGTGTCGAGTGACGTCGGGGTCTTCAGGTGGCATGGCCCGTGCAAAATGTAGGACGACGAGCTGTTGCTGCCCGTTGAGGTAGCCGAGCATGTCAGCAGCCGCGTTCACGCTCTTGGACGTGAGATCTTCGTAGCCTCTAGCACTGTGGCGACTGAGGTTGAGCCGACTAGCGACACTGGCAAGGGCCTCGTCAAGCTCCTTGTTCTGGAAAGCCACGGTTTTGCCGCGGTTGTCACTTCCGTGAACAAGTTGCTTCGACACTCGTTGGATATCGCCAGACTCGGTCCAAGCGATGACTTCAATCGGGATCTTGGACGAGCACAGGACGCGGAGCCCCTGGAAATCGACAGTGCACTGCAGCGGAACCCTGATATTGCCATAGCCACTGAGCTCTCGCAGGTAGAGAGCAGAGTTCCGAACTTCGTGTCCACCAGCTTTTGCCGCATACTCGTGCGAATTTTCAAACCGTCCGTGGTCGTCCGTGCAGATTTGAAAGCGAATATCGTGGGCTTCGTACTTCAGTCGAGCGGTGCTGCGAATGTCGTCTCTCCGACCGTCTATCGGGGATTCCTTGGTAGGGAGAATGGATTTGTCTCGCAGGGGCAAACAGAACTCTCGTACCAACACCAAGGCGATTGCACTCGCGGTTTCGATAAAGTCCTGGCATATCTGCAGGATTTCCGTATACTTTGCTTGGATCTGGTCCGAGTCAGCTTCTCCGAGGCCTAACGCATTCTGGAAACGGTCGCTCCATCGGGTACGGTGAGCTGGTAACACAGGGTAGGATGGACTTACCCGTAGTTGATTTTGCTCCGTCTCCAAGAGGGACAATTCGGCTTCTTTCCAAGCTTTCATGGCCTCAACCAGCCGCTGATGCGCTTCAAGTGCCTTTTTGCGTCGCTGGTCTAACGCGTGTCGCTCCTTCTGCACGAACAAACTGCTCGGGTCAACATGCTGCTGGTTGGTCTTACTGTCAGGCGACCTTTCTTGATTGCCACTGCTTTCGATCTCGCTCTTGTACCCCATGCGGATCAATCGCTTCGCCATTGTCTGAGCGTTTTCGCTAGCCCGTTTGTGGCTCTCGAGGGTTACCAGCTGAGTCAAGACTTGCTCGTTCTCCTGTTGAATTGTGCTCAGTAGTTTCTGGGTCAAACCAAATTCCAAATCGCTTTCCGCAATGTTGACCAAAGCTGCAGCGAGCTCCGCAGAACCGCGAAGCATCCGGAAATGGTCATACAAGTCCGTTTCCATGGCGCCCGTGTCGTACGATCCATCGTAGCGACGAAACGCAGTCACGTAGTCGCACAGGTGGCGCTTTGACGGTAATTCCTGCACGAACTCGGCCAGTTTGAAATCCGTCATGCCTTCGCAAACTCGTTTGAGTCGATCTTGTAGCTTACGTAGCGGTGGGTCTGGGAATGCGAGCGTCATCTGAAGTGACACCTCGTCAATGGTAAACCCAGTACTGTACAATTCGGGTGGGAACCGACCATGCACCATGTTGCCTTTCCGCGCGGTCGCTCGGGATTCTCGGGCTGCCGAAGCTTCTTTATCAACGAAGTGTTTCTCAACTTCTTCCACTGCGTTCGTCTCCGGAACTTCTGGATGTGGGTCACTAGATCCATCATGCTTGCGCTTTTTGGTTTCAGCTTTCTGTCGCGCCTTCACTTCGTTTACAGCAATGGTTTCTAGCAGGCCCCCCACAGAAGGGGATTCTTGCTTGGCATGAACGAGTTGATCAAGCAAACCCTTGGCGATTTCAGGCTTGAGGTATTTCATCTCTGCGTGCGGTAGCTGCAGTGCCTCTTGATGTTTGAGATAGCCGAGCTCTTCTTCCATTTCACGGAATCGGTTTTCCACCTCCTTCTGCACCATCTGAACGGCTTCCTCTGTCATTAGAGCGAGTACCTGTTCACGACTGAAGGCATTTCCCTTGGTGCGCAGTTTCACCTGCTTCATGCGAATCTTGGCTTCAAACTTCATTTTATCCACACTGTGAGCAGGTTTGGCGTCCCGGTCACTCCATTCCTTCTCCATACTTTGTCGAGCCTCTTCTAACGCGACTCCACGAGCGTGGTAGAACGCCTGCTTCTCGGCTGCCAGTCTAGCCTTTTGTCTACCTTTCTTAGCGCGCCAACTGGTCTGTAGTTTTACTGCCGAGCGCAAAATCACCTCCATTCGATAGTGCAACAAATTGCGATACCCACCATGATCCAGGGGCACCACATTAGAGAGCAGCTTGACTCGGCGCTTCGGCAGGTACTTGGAGTAATCCGTTTTCAGCGGATCATTTTCCCCCATAGCCAACGCGCGTTCGTGAATAATTGTTTTCTTCCATTGTGATAACTCCACGCGTGGCTGGGCCATTTGCCGAGCGAGCGAGTACTTCAAGTCGTTGACGTTAATCAGACCCAGTCTGTATTGGTGTATCGCACTCATGTGCTGGACCACAAAGCGACTTAGCTGCTGATACTTCCAAGGATGCCCGAGCAGCTCGCACAGATACTTTGATCCCTCGATCGTCTCAATGCAGTATTTGGCGAATTCGTGTAACGTCATCCCGGGAATCGCCTTTGTTTCACCCGTGTCCTCCTCTGACGATATGCTGTTTATCTTCAAGAACTCTCGCTCCACAAACCCCTGAAGAAAATCTCGTGTCAGAGCTCGTGGAGGTCGAAAATCTCCGAGTCGCGACAGCACGCTAAGTACTAAGCGGATAATTTCAGCAAGGGCTTCGGGGCCTACGACTTGTATGGAGGAGGAGTTCGGACCAAGCTGAGATCGACCGCTACTTCGAGCAAACAGGGCGAATAGAAACCGAACTTTGGCGGTCAATGGGCAGCTTCCAGCTCCTAAAAGCATGGCAAATGCGAGATCAACCAGTTGGAAAGTAAAAGGGACTCCTTTGGCGGCGGCGACCCCAGGGTTTCCCTCATTCAGGCATTTGAACAGGGGGACAAAGAGTTCTTCCTTATCAAACACTTGTTGGGCGCGTTCGAACAGAAACTGCTCGTTCTCGTGAAGACGGCAAATGCGTTCCAGCTCGTTCTCGCGAGACTTGATTTGATCTTCGGCAAACAAAACTTGCGATCGAAGCTTTGCCTCCTGGCCAGGGGCGCGAAGTTTCGACGTTGTAAGTGCTGCGTATTCTTCCTGCGCAGTGGCAAGCGCGTTTTTCGCAACGTTGATCTCGCGCTCGTACCGCTCCAGTTCTTCTCTATGGAATCGTAGGCGTGCGTCGCCCAACGGTCTGTCGGTGCAGCGCACAGCAACAAGTTGCTCCAGGTATCGCGAGCATTCTTGCCCGGCCGCTTTCGTTCTCGTGTCCACCATTTGCTTTTGCCGTTGACGCTCCGTGTCTTCCAGCGATTCTTGATCCCGTGTCTTTTTGTCCTGCGCCTCTTGTGTTTGGAAGAAGACATCGCTCGGATCGAGCTCTTTCTTGGCTCGGTCAAGATCGGCCTGGCGCTTTGCCCAATGTTGTTCGCGCTTCACCTGCAGGTCCGCTTCCTTCTGAGTTAGCACCTGGAGTTTGCCCCTCTCAGAAGCGAGCGTTGATTCCAGCTTGTCCTTCTGGTACTTGATCTTCAAATCAAAGATACCGTCTTCTTTCGTTCTCGACGCAGTTTCGCTCTCCAGAGCTTCATCCACGCGATTCGTTTGCTTCTCGGACGTGTACCCGAAAAAAATCGGGCTTCGCGTGGCTGCATCAAACATTTCAGGGACTGAACGTTTGATAACGCGAGGTTTCTTGAGCATTGCTTCAACCTTGGCACGGCCATTAGGAGGCATCTGGTTCGATTCCTCGTTGGTGTGCTCGGCTACAGCCTCCTCACTTAGTGGACGCTTGTCGTCGTCTTCATCGCCTACTGGTATTGATGCTATCGGTTGAACAGGCTCCTCCTGCTCGCTTCCACTATCTTCATCTTCTTCACTTGCGTCGTCGTCCTCGCCGTCGTCCTGCGCTTCATCTGCTTTCTGCTCAGATCCGGCCCCAGTCCCAGAAACTTCCTTCTCTTCTGGTCCACTACTCTCATTTTGTTGCTCTTCTTCTTCATCTGCCTCGCTGTCGTCCCCACTTGCTGCAGAACTACTCGCACTATCATCGGTATGGCCATCGATTTCGTACTTTGCAGGTGGTGGCAGCAACATGTCGCCTTTGTTGTATTCATCGAGCGCCGATTTCGCTTGATCCTCGCGCTGCATCGCAAAACCTGTGCATGCCGGGTGCCACTCCGCACTGGATTGAATGCTGGACCGCACCGTTTCCTGGAAGTGAACCTGAGACACCGCTTTAATAAACAACGGCCACTGCACAATTTCTCGGAGCTCAACGCCCTCGATAGACCCAAGCAGATGCAGCTTCAGGTCGCGCAGGGCGACAGCTCTCGCCCGCAATTCGCCCTCGGCTTTGCGCTTTCTAGCCACAAATTCTTCCTCCGGTGCAGGTGATTCCTCGTCATACGCTTCCTCCATCTCCACGTCGTCTCCGAGCAGTTCACGACTGGGAATCTCAGGTCCATTGTTCTCCACCGCGACGCTCTCAATTTCAACTTCCAGTTGAGCCAACAACTCCTCCAGCACCGCAATTTCCTTGGAAAAACGGTCAACTTGTCGGTGTACATCCGACGTGTCTGAAAGAACTGCACGATCCGTTTCGCCGTCTCCTACCTCGTGTTTCTTCCTCACTTTGGCGAGATCCGTGTACCAACGCAGGAATTCCGTGACTCGAACGAGGTCCCAATGCTGGCAGAACGCGAACATGTGCGAGCGGTTCGCGACATCTGCGCTGGTTCGTCGAACACTCGCGACGGAGCTGTCGACCGGCAGCAAGTGGGTCTCGAGTAAAACGCCGTTGTCGCTCTGGAGCGCGTCCTGCTCCAAGTGTCTCGAGACTTCGGCGCCCATGTCTTACAGCACAAAATACACACACACACACGAGAAACCCAGTGGCCAGTGATGTCGAGTCCCCACAATGGGGCTACAGTGAAAAGGAATCCAAGGCGGCAATGATGGCGAAGCGATGGCGGGAAGATGAAGACAACATGTCCGGCGTCCTTTCGGCGGATACTTTCTCGGTGGTCGACGGAGGTTAGAGACACAAAATCGTACGGAATATACACTTCACGGCACCAATCGTCGCGGCTGAGTAGCGTTGAGCATGTTGGTTGACAGCACTGTGCACTGTAGAGTATACCCTGCGCAATCCTTGATCGCGTTCGTGGACCAGTATATTGCAGCGTGTTGCTGGTATTATATTACTGACTTGAGACCGTGCCGTCATCGAGGTGCAGCATCACCATCTACACAACACCGTGCGAGCCCGGCTCCCGTTGGTCGTCGTCCGTTCTTTTGCCTGAGACTTTTCTGCTTGCCATTTTGCTTTTTCTCCGGTAACACGCAACTCGCCTCCTCCACCAAGATGCTCTCCGCTCGCGCTCTATTTGTTGCGGCAGTCGCTGCCATCGTCGGGTCTACTGCTGCCAACGAGGCCGCAGACGCCGCGAAGCTACCCGTTTTCTTCTTCCATGGCGCTACCGGCAACAAGACGAACGGCGGCGTGATCGAGGCCAACTTGACTGCGGAAGGCCGCACCTACGTCGCGCTCGACTTCTGCCAGAAGGCGTGCTCTGTTCGCACTGCACTCTCCGAGCAAGTGCAGATGGCCATCAAGCAAGTGCGCGAAATCGTTTCCAAGGACGCCGCGACGTATGCGGGCGGCTACCACTTCCTTGCTCACTCGCAGGGTGGCTCTGTCGCGCGCGGAGTGGTCGAAGAGATGGACGACCACAACGTGCACTCGCTCGTCAGCATGGCCGGTGACGGCAATGGCAACTTCTACGGTCCGCAAGCGTCGGAGGCTATTCCCCTCCAAGTGTTGCTCACGGCTCTGGGGCCCTACGCGATCGACGCGACGGACTTTAACTTCACCAAGTATGAAGCGGACCCGGCGACGTGGAAGGGCAAGTTCCAGCGTGATTTCGTCGAGTTGGTGACAACGAGCGAGGAATTGCAGAGCAAGAGCTCCATCGTGAACAGCATCGCCCCCCCGCTTGAGGGAGCTGCGCTGGAGAATTGGCTCAAAATCAACCCGTTCCTGCCCAAGGTGAACAACCTCCAGGACTGCGGCGCTGACGCGGCCTGCAAGGCTGACCAGGTCCGACGCAAGGCCAACTTTGTCAAGCTCAAAGCCGCCCACTTCTTCGTGTCACCGCAAGACGATATTCAGTCCCCGTGGCAGACCGCTGTCCTGGGCAAGTACACGACCGTCGCGACCGTGGACGACATTGAGACCAAATTCGCCGACCTTACGTTAGTCGGCATGAAGGACACCGCGGAGTACAAGGGTGACCTGTACGGTCTGAAGACGCTGGACGCCGCCGGTGGCCTGCACCTTCACGAGGTGCCCAACGTGCCGCACAACTGCTGGGTATTCGACTACACGTCATTGGCGACGAACGTTCTGTGCAAGCATGATCCCGTGTACGACGCTGAGATCTACCCCGTGCTGGTTTAAGCTTGTTGTTCGAGCACACACAAGGCAGCCATGTTCGTGCGCAACTCTTACAAATAAATAGGAATCTTAATGGATCGAAAGTATGGCCGTGTTGCTCGGCTTGCGAAGAACTTAGGAGCGATCACCCTTACAGTGTTAATAATGTCCACGTTTTGGATAATGACATGACAGCCCCATTGAAGCAGAACTCATCGAGATATCTGCTTCATTTGGTCTGTAGGTGGCCAGGAACCGAAGAGTGCTGGATTCACGGGACAAATCGAGGCAGCAAACCAAACGTCATGCACTTTGTCGATCCCCAACGGAAGATCGTGATTCCGATGTGCTGGTTGAAGAGGCTGACGGGCAGTCATCGAGCCGGAGCAACGAGCACTGTATCCTAACCGGAGACTAAGGCTCGACTCGAGACTCTCGAGTCTCGAGTCAAGATCTGGGAACGGTACAAGCTCACACGTTCGACCACTTCGGCGGTCGGTAACTCACCTTAGTATTATTTTACAAGCAACACACACTTGTACCTGTAGCGCGCTCTGCTGTTCGACTCGGAACAAGTTTTTCGATCTTGTCCTGCGTTGCAAGCGTGTCGATCCTCTATTGATGCCGAGCATCCACGGCAGGACACGCCGGTTGTCTACAGCTGTCGCGTTCAACTTTGGCACGCGCTGTTCCAGCTGGAGATGACAGTTCAGGATTGGAGCGTGTCGCCGACGCTGCGAGAACCCGAAAGGCGGAAGAGCATTCGGTGCTCAAGCTTGAGCTTACGACTGCTGCGACAGCTTTGACAGGGAATCCTGCAGACCACAGCTGGTGCCGTAAACGGTAAACGCTAAAGCTGCGTGCTCTCGCTCTCGCATGCCATTCCTCATTTTGGACAGCAAACCACTGGACGACTCCATCAAACCATGTTCTCGGCCCGTGCCCTCCTCATCGCTGCTACCGCTGCGCTTGTCGGCTCTGCTGCTGCCAACGAGGCCGCGGGGGCTGCCAAGCTGCCCGTGTTCTTCTTCCACGGCGCCACCGGCAACACGACCAACGGCGCCGTGATTGAGGCCAACCTCACGGCCGACGGACGCACGTACAAGGCGCTCGACTTCTGCTCGAACGCGTGCTCCGTCCGCACCGCTCTTTCGGAGCAGGTGCAGATGGCCATCAAGCAAGTGCGGGAGGTCATCGCCAAGGACACGGCCGCCTACGCCAACGGCTACCACTTCTTGGCCCACTCGCAAGGCGGCTCCGTTGCTCGTGGAGTCATTGAAGAGATGGACGACCACAGCGTGCACTCGTTCATCAGCATGGCCGGTGACGGCAATGGCAACTTCTTCGGACCTCAAGCGTCGGACGCTGTCCCTCTCCAGGTGCTGCTGCAGGCTCTGGGCCCGTACGCCATCGACGCGACGGACTTCGACTTCGCCAAGTACGAGGCCGACTCCACCACGTGGAAGGGCAAGTTCCAGCGCGACCTGGTGGAGCTTGTCACCACGAACGAGGCTCTGCAGGGCAAGAGCTCGATCGCGAACATTATCACGCCCCCTCTCGAGACGGCTGCCTTGACGAACTGGCTGAGCATCGACCCGTTCCTGCCGAAGGTGAACAACCTCGAGAGCTGCGGTACTGATACTGCGTGCGCAGATGACCAGAAGCGCCGCAAGGCCAACTTCGTGAAGCTCAAAGCCGCGCACTTCTTCGCGTCGCCCCAGGACGACGTGCAGGCCCCGTGGCAGAGCTGTCTGCTGGGCAAGTACACGACGGTGGCAACGCTGGATGAGGTCGAAACCAAGTTCGCTGACTTGACCATTGTCGGGATGAAGGACACCGTCGAGTACACGGAGGACCTGTACGGTCTGAAGACCCTCGAGACCGCTGGCGGCCTCCACATCCACGAGGTGGCGGACGTGGCGCACAACTGCTGGCTGTTCGACTACACCTCGCTTGCCACGGATGTCGCGTGCAAACACGCCCCCGTGTACGACGCCGAGATCTACCCGCTGCTCGTGTAAGGCAGCAACCTTTTATAATCCTAGATAAAGGAGCAACAAGTCGACGTATCCTGCACGTAATGGTTGCAGCGATAGGACTGTGACAAAAAAATCAATTGTCAGGACAGTTTTGCTGTTCGAAGAATGAGCCACTTTCCGCTCGCAAGGATCTACCTACATGAAGCGTACATGTACTGCAACTCAGGCTCTACTATCCTTGTCTTGCTCCTCGAATTATCAGTTGAAGGTGCGTGATTCACACCGTGATACTGTAGCGTGTGGAAGGACTCGCCCGATGTCTACACTCAGTGTAGACATGCAGAATCGACTGGAGATCGAGGTTTGGGATCGGATCGTGTCGCCGAAACGCGAGAGAGCGGCGGAAGAGCGTTCGATTGCTGGGCAAGCAGAGCGCTAGTTGCACCTGTGACACATTGTTCAGCATCATCGGGGCTCGACCTCGAAGCTTCAGCTGTTGCCGTAAACGCTGAAGCTGCGGAGCCAACGGATTCGCTTTGTGCGTGACTCACTCACGCCCCCCAACGTTGCAGCCTTCGGTGACTCCGCTTGCCACTTTGCGTTTTGCTCGGAAGACCCCAAGCCGATCACCCGTTCAGCTCCGTCTCACGCCATGGTGTCGTTCCACGCTCTCTTCGTCGCCGCTGCGACTGCGCTCGTCGGCTCCGCTGCTGCCAGCGAGTCTGCTGCTGCTGCTGCCACCAAGCTCCCGGTGTTCTTCTTCCACGGCGCCACGGGCAACACGACGAACGGAGCGGAGATCCAGGCCAGCCTGACCGCCGAGGGCCGGTCCTACGTCGCGCTCGACTTCTGCCAGAACGCGTGCTCCGTGCGCACCGCCCTGTCCGCGCAAGTGCAGATGGCCATCAAGCAGATCCGCGGCATCGTCTCGCAGAACGCCGCCACGTACACGAACGGCTACCACTTCGTCGCTCACTCGCAGGGCGGCTCGGTCGCGCGTGGTGTCATCGAGGAGATGGATGACCACAAGGTGCACTCGTTCGTGAGCTTGGCCGGCGACGGCAACGGGAACTTCTTCGGCCCGCAAGCCTCGGACGCCGTGCCGCTCCAGGTTCTGCTCCAGGCTCTGGGCCCGTTCGCCGTCGACAAGGCCGACTTCGACTTCGCCAAGTACGCGGCCGACTCCACGTCGTGGAAGGGCAAGTTCCAGAGCGACCTGATCCAGACCGTGACCACCAACAAGGCGCTGCAGGCCAAGAGCTCCATCGCCAACATCATCACCCCTCCGCTTGCTGACGGCGCTCTGTCGACCTGGAAGAGCATCAACCCGTTCCTGCCCAAGGTGAACAACCTCGAGAGCTGCGGCTCGGACACCGCGTGCAAGGCCAACCAGGCTCGTCGCAAGAACAACTTCTCCAAGCTCAAGGCCGCGCACTTCTTCGCGTCGCCCCAGGACGACGTTCAGGCCCCGTGGCAGAGCTGCATCCTCGGCAAGTACTCGACGGTGGCGTCCGTGGCCGATGTGAACGCCCAGTTCAGCTCGCTCAAGATCGTCGACATGAAGCAGACGGTGGAGTACACGCAGGACCTGTACGGCCTCAAGACGCTCGACACGTCCGGCCGCCTGCACATCCACCAGGTGCCCAACGTGCCGCACAACTGCTGGCTGTTCGACTACACGTCGCTGGCGACCAAGGTGGCCTGCAAGCACAAGCCCGTGTACGACGCCCAGATCCACCCCGTGCTGGTCTAAGCTCTCCTAGTAGGACATCCACTACAGACCCAGCCTCAAAATCTACCAAGTAGATAGTTCTTCAAGCGAACAGCAAAATACAAAGCTAATGCAGTTTCCACGAAAGTCCTTACGAAGCAGTAGATTCGTGTCTGACCCTTCACACCTTGGGACGAAACGAACCGAGCACTAGGAGGCCATGAGTAGTAGTGTCTCCAGAAGTGTGCGTCGTCCTGCTCGAGCTGAGGCCAAGAAAACTCCTTCGAATGCGTAAGCTGTTGCTGATCGATCTTTCTCCGTGTTATTCCGTTGCTGAAGCTTTTGTCATAGCGTGGCAGATCGTCTCAAGGCGACGGAAGTACGTAAGCAGTCTCAAATGTAGTTTTTTGTCCTACTATTTGCATGAAAACGGCAACTAATGAAAAAAAACTATGGGGAATTATCGTTTTACACGACTTCAGGAAGCTCTGCGAGCTGCGCAGGCTACCATTGCCCGACAGGACAAACGCGAGCAAGAGCTACGCCGCTTGGTTGTATCACATGGCATCGCCCAAGAGATCACGGAAGCCAACCCAGCAGTAGAAGGTACGTCTTGGTCTCTGCCAATAGATAGCGTTGGTACCAAGCATCTATCTCATCAGGTCGCACTATTGTCTGCAGCAAAAGTTGGTGCACTGAAAGCTGTGCACGAACAAAAAGTGCGAGCATTAATGCGCTCGATCAACCAGCTCCAAGAGCAGCTTCAAGGGCTGAAAGCTCAAGAAAAGGAGCACCGACGGTCAGCACTGATCCAGGATCTGCGTAAGCAGCAGCGCAAGCAAGAGCTTCTCATCGATGTATTGAAGCAGACTCTCCAGGAGAAGGTCCCCGAGTTCCAAGACTCGCGAGCACTTGTGAACGACTTCGTGCTCAAGAAAACCATCGGAGGCCCAATGAGGTTCCGTCCGAAAACCCGCGAGGAACTCGAGGACGAGCTCCGAGCGCTTGGCCAGAACTTTCAGCGGACGGTGGAGAAACTCAAACAGGACAGTCACCGCAACGCAGCGCCAAAAGAGGAGAAGCCTCATGAGAGCAATGAATCCGAGGAAGGGGAAGATGCGAAGCAGGAGAAAGATATGCCGGTATCGCCAAACAATCACGACGTCGCTGCGGGTGAGTTCGATCTCGATCTTTGACGCGAGTTTGGTTCCATGCTAACATCGTTTTTTTGTGCAGATGACGCACTGTACGAGGAGCTTGAACAGCTTCGAGCACAGCTAGCCTCCAAGTCAGTCACCATCCATGCTCAAGCGGAAGAGATGGCCGCGATCTACGCAGAACTGGATGAGTTGAGAGTGTACGTGCGTCTTCTATCTGTCTGTCAGAGATGCTGGGATCTCTGACGTGTGCGCGTTAGTGTCGAGGACCAAATCGAGAGAAAGAAGCACAAGATCGCTTTACTGCGGGAGCAACTGGAGCGCCAACAAGCTGCGAATGTCGAGCTGGTCCAAGAAAAAGAAGGCCTGGCTGAGAAGTATCTGCAGGTTCAGGAGGAGGCACAATTTCTGCGGGACATCACCATGGAGGATGCCGGCGCAAAAGACGAAGAGCGACTACAGCAGCTCGAGCTCATTCAGACCTTGCGGTCTCGAGAGCTCGAACTCCAGGACGAGTTGGAACACCAGCAGAGGAAATGGGCAACCGATCGCGACACGATTCACCAGCGACTTCGACTCCTGGAGAAGGAGAAGACGCTAGCTGAAGAAGAAGTTGCTCGAGGTGGAACCGAACTGGCAAAACTGCAGAAGCAGCATGGTGCGTAGCTGGTAGCGGTCA
The DNA here is from genome assembly GCA_019155715.1 of Phytophthora pseudosyringae. NCBI lineage: Eukaryota > Oomycota > Peronosporomycetes > Peronosporales > Peronosporaceae > Phytophthora > Phytophthora pseudosyringae. Next base: position 66,222 of record JAGDFM010000124.1, on the reverse strand, counting down.
AACGCAACACTCAAGGCTTCTCTAAGCTAACTGCGTGACGAGGTATTCGGTGTTTGTAGATGTTTTGCAGCAGGAAGCGCACGCGTTGAAGAATGCAGTTCGAGAGGAGCAGGATCAGAAACTTCTCCTAGCGGCCAGAATTGAGGTAGGTCCTAGGAGGTTTTCAACGCTCTGCATCGCTGGATTTACCATCAGTTTGTGTGCTACTCCAGGAACTCGAAGTAAAACTAGATCAGTTGGAAGCTCTAACACAGGAAGAGCGAGAAACCAACGCTCGAGCAATGGTCGACAAGCTGGCAGCGCTGGAAGCTCTAGTCGAAGAGAAAAGTATGGCGGTCAAGAAAGCAGACCGCCAACTCAATGCTGCCAAACTGCTAGCACGCCAAGCCAAAAAGGAGAAAGAGAGCCTCATGCTCCGCGTGGCCAAGCTAGAGGCGGATTTGGTTAAACCTTCTGTTACCGACTAAGCACATCATTGTCAGTGCTTGCCCCTATTGCAGTCGCTGTCATGTCAACACTCAACTGCGCATGATCGTTGTCGTTGCGCTGATCAAAGTCGCACCGACACGTTGTCTAGGAGCTGAGTGGGGCCTTGCAACGGAGCACCGTCTCGCAGAGGCGCGGGCAGGCTGTTGACCTCGACGTAACTATACCAACTTTGGTACTATGTGCATGTAGCTGCAGCTTGTAATTTTTGAATAAAGACTTCAGTGTCGGGAAGGAGAAAGCGGAGCCTTAGCATCTAGCCTATTAACTTCTACTATCTGCGTACTTTGATGGCAGACACCAATGGGCCACCTCTGAGAGAAACCTTGAGCAGAGGAACTATTGCAGTCGATCAAGCAACGAGATGCAGTATTATAGCAAAGTGATCCAGTCTTGGGACCTTCAACTCGCTCTTCAACTCGCTCAATCCCTTTTCCACCAATCGGCGCCTTGGACCGTTACGCTAATCAGACGCATGTGCGAGCCACCCACTGCGAGCCGCAGCGAGCTCCCCAGTTCAGCTTTCGACCAAGACACGAAAGCCAAGCTAGTTTAAGAGGGGGTTCTCTATCTCCACGACACTGCACGACGCCATAACCGACCAAGGACCTGACAAGACCCTCGACGCCGCCACGACCGAGTCTGCGCCTTCGCTGAACCCTGCTCCCGCTGAGGTGCTAGTGGCTGGCGGGACTACGACCGTAGAGGTCGTCGACGTTACGACTGACGGCGCTACGTGGACGGAAACTCCGGCTCGCTCGACGACTGAGCCCCCTCCGATCCGTGCATCCACGCGAGTGGCGAAGCGCAAGGCGACCCCGGCGGACGCGGAGAAGGCCAAGAAGGGCAAGAAGAAGCTAGTTCGCGGCGCCGGACTTCCCACGTCTCAACCCGACGTGCAAACCACCGCGGAGGAGCGAGCGACGACCTTGATGGAGAGCTCGCCTCCAAGAACGATGGAGAGGCCTGGTTCTGCGACCAAGACGACGATACGACAGGCCACGGAGTTCGACCTGACGGACTTCATGTCGTCGTTTCAGCCTGGGCTCGCCAGCGAAGCAAGAACTCCATCCCGAGCTTGTGTCGATCCAGCTGCGGCGGCACCGTCATCAAGTGCCCAAGACGAGGTGCGTCTTGAATTTCCGCGCTCGCCGCGGGGCGAAACGCGGATTCCATGTACCCAACCCTATGAAAACTCGAGTTCGAAACACAAATCAAGCTCAATTTCATGCTCCAGGCGCGGCCTAAATTCGACTGGAGAAACTGCGCTCCGCTCATTACCAAGTCCGCTTGAGACGTCATTGGCTGCTGATCGTCAAGTGGCTACACAATCAACCGCACCTATGATGGCCATACAGCCTAGGACACCTTATGCACCTGAGATGGCCATACAGCCTAGGATACCCCCTACGCCTGAGATGGCTACACCGCCTACGGCAGCCGAAATGGACTCAAGGTCAGAAGATACGCAGCTATGTGCAGATGTCATCGCTCACGCAACGCGCACAACGCATGGTGTAATAACTAGTGCAAGGGCTACTCGGGTAACTGAAAACACAGTACGCCGCGCTACGGTCTTCGAAGCACTTCGGCGTCTATCACTGAACAAGGCTCTGGGGAAGGTCGGGCTGCGACTTCCAACGTCGCCGTACCCTGGGTCCCGGCAATCGTCAAGTGGGACAGAGTTTCTACTCAACACGCCTCTGCAACGTACGCTCTCTGAGTTTGTCCGCCAAACGCAGATGCCTTTACCGGCTCTAGTGGAACTTGTACGCGGCCAGACGGAAGCAGACTGCCGTCTAAACAAGCATATGGTTCCGGCAGTGATCGCGCAGGTGTGCAAGGACTACCAGCATCTAGAGAAACTGCAAGCTATTGCTGCGGAATGCGTGCGCGTGGAGCTGAAGAAGGACGTGCCGCGTCAATCGCAACCACCTGACAACCATGGCTCCGCAACTGAGAGGGTGAACATACTGCGCAAGAATGTCCGCAAAGAGCAAGACGCGTGGAGGTGCCTCGGTACTGGACTTGGACTTCCTCTCGATGTGGCCCGACATGTTCGTCAGCCCATTCGGGATTGTCGACAAGGCGGGTGGTGACCCGCTGACGTCCGGAAGGACTATCCACGATCTATCGTTCCCTGAAGGCGCCTCGATCAACGACTTCACAGACCAGAACGCTATTCCAAAGGCCGACTATCAACACTGCGATGCCGTCGCTTCCGAGATATTACGAACCAAGCGAAAACACCCAGATGCTGAGACCAAGGCTATGGCAGGCGATGAAACCTCCGCATTTCGAAACGTCAGTATTCACAGCCGCAGCGTACACCGGTTCGCTGGACGCATTGAGATCGTGAATGCACTCGTTATTGAGCTTGCATGTCCGTTCGGATGGACGGGTTCTCTTGGAGAATATGAAGTCATCGGTGGGGCGATAGCATTTGTTCACGGAGGACATGCCAACAGGTACAACCCAAATGGTTTCTTCAACTATCACTGGGTAGATGACCACATCAACGTCGCCGCCGATGTCGGGCCCAACTGCGCAGATATGGAACGCTCACTGCGCTACGCTATAACCGCTATCCTAGGCAGTGGGGCCGTCAATGAGGACAAATTCACGCCATGGCACACCAGTCAAAAGATACTGGGACTGCAGTTCGACTCCATTGCAGAAACGGTCGCGATGCCTGCTGTCAAGATCGATAAGGCTCGCAACCTGGTAGCATCGGCGTACCACTCAAGTGGACTCTCGCGGAAACGGTATCGCTCCCTCATGGGAGGTCTGCGTTACGTCGCGACATCCATCAGGCCAGCGCGCCCGTTTCTCCAGCGCCTCCGGCTTAGAGAGATAAACCTTCACCGGTTTCGACATGTCACGGAATGTGACTCCATGAAACAAGACCTGCTCTGGTGGTAGCAGATTCTTCACTACCCCCTCCTGAATGGCGTGGCCCTCGAATACTTTAACAATCTCCCGGAGCCCGAAGTGGTCGTCGAGATGGACGCATGCGACCACGGACTGTGCGCTCTCGATACGAAGGCCAATATTGCACTGACTTACCGGTTTTCGCCTCATGAACTTCGGCTTATTGCGCGCTTTAAGACCGGGGAAGCCAATGGTTTCAACATCAATTTCCGGGAATTGCTCTCCTGCGCATTCGCTACCCACGAATGGGGTTCTCGGTGGTCCGAGTGTGCTGCGGATGGACGTCGCCACGTCCACGTACACTTCCGTATCGACAATACATCGGCTGTGGCCTGGCAAAATCGGCTCGCGTCACGTAACACCCGTGCCCAAGACATTATCCGGCTCCTGGGATACTGGGAGAGCTCTTTCAACCTCTGTTTCTCGGCGTCCCATATCGCCGGGGTCGACAACACACGCGCAGACGCCGGTTCACGCATTGCCGCTCACCCGTCTTACGCTACTCAGTTCGAAGAACTAACTCGTGGTTGAACGCAGGTATCACCGAGAATAGACGTCCACGGACTTTCGTTGCTCTGGCGCAATATCTCCGCGAGCATTCCGTTGCCGACTCCACCTTTACCAAGTACTCTGCAGCGATGACAAAGTGGACGATGTGGACATCACGTCGGGGAATTGAGCCTTGGCTCTCGGGCTTCACCGATGAGGACCGTATTCAAGTACTCTCTGAATTTATCGTGCACGGGTTTCAACATGGATTTGGCGCTGGCGGACCGCTACGTGGATCATCTATCGTTAACATGTTACAAGGCGTCCGTCACTTCTTCGCAGCGGCCGGAAGAGTACTTCCGCTTGCACACCCACATGTTCGCATGCTCCGGAAAGGGATAGGCCGGCTTGACACACCTCCGCGACACAAGGCTCCAGTGTATATTCGGCTCCTCGAAACCTGCTTCCATTCTCTTCGATGCGATGATCCCTTCGCCCAAGCTCTCTGGGGGGTCGTGTGTGTGGCGTTCTTTTTCCCGATGAGACGCTCGGAAATAGTCTCTATCAGCGGAAACTCGTTCAAGTGGTTTGCGCTTAGAGCCGAGGACCTGGTTGTCCTGGATGCGACGGGGGAACCGACACTATCAGCGACTGAAGCGCGATCTGTACACCTGAGACTTCGCGGTTCCAAGCCGAATCAGTGCGGGCATGCAACAGCTCGAATGCTGTATCGATCAGGCACGCATTCTTGTGCCCTGTTTAGGCGTTCTCCTTCTTCTACGGTCAAGACAAGACCTTCCTCTCGGAATTCCAGCGGCGGTGTACCTGGGGCGCACTGGCCAGCCGGCGTGTATTTCAACGGCACACCTGTCGAGTGCAATCAAGAAGGCCGCAGTGCAGAATGGCGATGACCCAAGGAACTTCAGCCCGCACTCCTTTCGTGCCGGGGGTGCAACGCACATGTATCGGGCAGGAGTGGATGCTATGACGATTCAATTTCACGCCCGGTGGGTTTCGGACACCTTCAAGACCTACACCAACCTCTGCGCGGAATCCGTCACTTCCCTCGCTGCCAACATGGTCACCGGCTCCAAGGGTGACTCAACTCTTCACTAGTGGGCGTATGCTGCATGGCCTACAATGGGGGCTCCGCTCATGGTCATGCACATATGCCCATTAATGAACTACGATGTTTCTTACCCCAAAGGTTGTGGAAAGGCCTCCTTCCAGCATTACGCCATGTCGTCGCCCCCCGTCACGATCGTCGTAAACAACGTGCAGGAAGACGAGGTGCTCCCGCACCCGCTCGTCCTGCTCGAAGGGCGCGTCATTTCGCTGCACCCCAGTGCGAACGTCTCCCTGGACGCTCGTCTGGACGACCTGCGCACGTCGCTCTGGCCGATCTCCCGCTCCGGCCGCTTCAAGGCGTTCGTGCTGCTCCCGTCGCCCGGCAAGTTCGCCATCACTCTGCAGCTCAACGGCATCGCGCGCCGCATCTTTTGCGTCGAGTACCGACCCCCCGTGACCCACTACGTGGTCAAATTCCACTACCAAATCTGCCTGGACGCCGACGCGCGCGACGGATTCGACGCTCCCCCCGGCGTCGACAATTCCAACGCTGCGGCCATTGTAAAAGTGCGGTTCAACGCGCTGCTGCTTCAAATGGCGACCGCCGAGCTGCTGCACGCTGCCGGGTTGGCCCGACAGACGTTCGCCATGCAGTTCGCACCCGACGGACTGCCCGAGGTGACGCTGCTGCGATGCAGCTTTACCAACGCCCACGCGCGGTCGGTGGACGGCCAGGAGCTCATCAAGCTGGTTCGGGGGGATATTGAAGCCGCCGGGATGGACGACCACCCCGAGCTCGAGTTCAAGCATGCGGTGGTGCTGGGGTGTTCCAGGTACAACACCCAGACGAGGAGAGCGGAGGGCCACACGGCGCTGGGGGGAGGAACAGTCGGCGTCTTCGGCTCCTGCGGACTGCATACGTGGCCGGCGCACCTTGGCGAAATATCGACGTGCTGCTTGGACAACACGCGCATTGACAAGCGCTTTCTGCTGGACGATAGCTGCTTTAGAGGCACGTTCTGGGCCAACTTCTCCACTGGGCTCGGCGCGATGCTGCACGAGATCGGACATACGTTTGGACTGGGCCACTCGACGAGCGGTCTCATGGCTCGCGGGTTTGACGACATGAACCGACTTCTGTGCGTCTACGAAGCAGACCCTCGCTCGCCTCAAATGGGGTTTCATCGGTCGAGTGCGCAAGGCTGGATAGACTTGAATCACGCCGCAGTTCGTGAAGTTACTGGGCGTGCCGGAGCGCACTGGAACGCTGCCTCCGCTCAGCTGCTACGTCACTGCCCATGGATCTCAGGACACGCCAAGCCATCGCTCGTAGGGCCCTCAGTGAACTGGGACAACTCCGTGCTCGGGCCGGTGGGGTTCGGCACATACAATGGCAAGCAGATTGAGCTTCCCGAGAAGAATCCGTCACCTTCTTCGGTAGCCGATGAAATAGGCGCTGTCACGCTAGACGCCGGCAAGTACATCGATCAACTGGAGACTCTCACTCGCGCTCAAGTGGCAGAAATGGAGCGCACTGAGCCACTACGTGCTGCTGGCACGAAGCACTGGTTCGTCCTTGCTGACGGAGAATCCATTACTCGAGTGGATATACGAGCTATGGCCTGGATCGATGGTCTCCAGCTGCACACGAACCTGCGTTCGTCACGTTGGTATGGCGGTACAGGTGGCGATCTTCACGCGCTACAGGCCGCTGAAGGGTGGCGGGTGAGTTCGTTCTTTGGGTCAAGAGGCGATTCACATGTTGGTAGACTGGGTATTCGCTGTCTGCCGATGTCTTCAGTATCTTCGCCTCCTTGTTCGCTGGAGCCTAACGGAACAACCAGCACCGTTCTGTCATTTCCTCCTGCAGGAAAAGCGTTGGAGGGAGGACCCAAGACGCCGTTTTCAACCACCCTCCCTGTGATTGGAGCCGTCGTCGTCCAATGTGGGAGGTTTGTCGAGTGCGTGAAGATGTTGTCCCCAGAGGAAGCTGTGTCAAATGCTAGAGACCCAAGGTTCTACCGCTCGAACGAGCACGTCTTTCAGCTATGCCCGGCTGAGAAGCTAATAAAGCTTGAGGTGTACAGCGGTCACTGGGTCGACTGTATACGATTCACCACAACGCTGCGCGTTGGACCTTGGTTCGGTGGAGGCAGAGGCCCCAGCAATGTGGTTATGGAGAGCCCGGCAGGTCATCACATCTGCGGTCTCCATGGAATACGTGGCAAGCAATATGTGGGCTCGGTGGGAGCTCGTTACTGTGCCGATGGTAGGGCAACATACTCACAGACTGAGCTCAACCAAGGATATGCGCAAGAGTTGTCAAAGGCACGATGGTTCTGGGTTATGAGAACCGTGCCAATCTCGAACCAGATTGCAGACCATCCTCCAGGACCACCGCTCGGGATTCTGGTTGCTGTTCAGCGCAGCGCAGTGACGTCTGTGCAGTCCTTCGACAGCATGAACCGGTTTGATGAGTTGGTCAATCAACTCCACTCGACTCTCCTCACTATCGACAACCTGTACCAAGTGCACTGCGTCCCACTAGCTCCGGGGGAAAGGCTCATGCAGATCGACGTCAGCTTCCGTCCTGTCAGTGCCGACGACTTCTACACGGTCATCGACGGCGTGTGCTTCCACACAACCACGCGCTGTTCGTCATGGTTTGGCGCCTATCGCGAATCGAATCTGCGCTTCTTCATGCCGCCAGCAGGAACGAGCGTCATCCAGCTAGAAGGAACGTACACAGACAGCCTCCTGACTGACCTTACCGGAGTGGTAGGGGTCAATGCAGTCACGCCGGACCCGTTCGTCCCGGATGCCCGTGTTCTAGCTGATGGCGGCTCGTACGACGTACGACTGGAAGCGGCTACACCTGAATTCGGCATTGAAACCGTGCTTCTAGTCAAGAAAAACAGCGGCGACAACCTTGACAAGCACGCTTGGACGTGGAACCAGCCGGGGATGCCGTACCCGCGCGTGTGGCGAGCGCCGCAAAAGATGTTGGAGGAGTGCATCCAAGACGTGGACAGCAAGCGCACGCTGTTTGACGAATACCTTGTTGGAGCCATCAATTCCGGTGGAGCTTACACCAAGACTGCAGCTCCCGTTCTGCACCAGCAGAGGTTATCGCATCCGTGATCCCATTGATGAAATGATCCAGACAAAAAACGCCATGAGATAGAGTCTGGTTGCTATTGCGGCGTCCACACTGCTGCCTTTATCTCTCTAATTGTCACACAGGTACTGTAGTTTTGTTGCGCTTATTCTTGATCAGACTCCGGGGAAAGCACTGAAGTCGGCATACTTTCAACGAACGCCAGCGATACTGCACTCTCACGGAAGCCGTGCAGCAGGTCCCGGCACTGGTCCTGGTCCAACGCGTGGTACACGCCGTAGTGCTCGTCGGCCACGACGTCAGCGACCTCAATGGACTTTTCTAGCAGCGGCCCTGCAAGCTCCGCCTTGGCATCCTCTGGATAATGGGCCAAGCGCATAATCGTCTTGGCTGACTCGAGCTGGACAAAGTGCAGGTTGAACACCAGCGTCGGCAAGCAGCGCTTCCGAATGGCAGCATCCTCTGTAGCATCGTTAGAGCAGCCCATGAGCCATCCGTGTTCGAAGTGCAGCACCTCCATCGTTGCTGCAACCGACCGCGACACATGGAACATCAGGTCCATCAGGTAATCCTTCTCCTCGCTATACAAGGACAACACCCCCGCTCCAGGGGTGTTAATGCAGTTCCTCCACAGGTCGTACTGCGCACACGCCTGAATATATGCGCGCCAGCAGAGGAACTCGCGCATGGCTCGTTCAATCTCGTCATTTCCACGCAGCAATTGGCTGTCGCGATTCATGTCTAGAACGCCAATCGAGTCCTCGGGCAGGCTCTCCTCGACGAGTTCCCTAAACGCAGCAATTTTTCCCTCGAGAAGAAATTGCCGTGTAAGCAAATTTGCACGAACCAACGCTTCCGCACGATGATGAGGGTAAAAGCACAAAAACTCGATCGTGCGGATCCGTCTCCTGTCAATCTCTGTCGTGGGCACGTCGGAAGACACCGGTTCGCCCTTCTTCTCTTGTTGTTCTTGAGCCACAAACTGATACTCTTCGCACAGACGCTCGACCACAGATTGTAGCACCGTCGACAACACCTCCATGCCCGCGTAATCCAGAACCCGCTTGATACAAAGCTCGCGCTCTAAAGTGTCTTCGACAGTAGACAACATCTGCACGTAGATCTCAATTGCGCCTGCTGTAGGCAGTCGAGAGGCGTATACTGGCACGAACTGCAGCTGACGGTGCTTCACCAAGTGCCGGATGTATAGCTTTAAAATCATGTGGCCCGCCTGCTCGTCAAAATGCTCGCCAGTGAAGCCGGCAAACATAATAAAGTGTGCGGCAAAACGCAGGAACAGCGACGAAGACGTGTCAGACTGGACGGTCGAGTTCAACTGGAGATCCCAGTTGTACGAGTCGTCCTCTGGGTTGAACAGCAGCGTGTCCAAAATACTCGACACGATGTACTGAAACTTGGCCGTCACCAATTTGGCCTGGATCTGACGGTGCGGTTGGCTGGCCTGCATGCGCACCAGCTCGCTTTGGCTTCCCTTCAGCTCATCAAAGAGTGCGTCCAGGTCCACTTGATAGCGCTTTAGGTACTTCGTCTTGTCCAGCAAGATCGAGTAATGGCGTAGGTAGTGGGCATTGTTGCCAACTACTAGCTGCGACGACTGAGCCTTCACCTTGAGCAGCTTGAACAGGATTTCATCGAGTTGCTGTTCCATAATACCCTGCAGATAAGCCCAGCAGTGGTCCTCCCAGTTCTCGCACAGCGAACTCTTCGTAATAGCCTGGATGTTGCCACTCAACGCCGCATAAATAAGCTCCTCATACTTCTTCGCAAGCAAACTGCTGCTCTTGGATAGTTTTCTACCATCATTTTGCTCCGATAGGCGCCAACACATCGACTTCCAAAGCGCGCGGAACGGGTTTCCCCAACGTTCCAAGGACAAATCTTCGCGCTCATTGGTTTCACTGGCGCCAATAGGATTTCCCCCCGAGAGGCTTGCCGCTCTCCACGACTGGCCCAAGCGGATGCACAGATCAATTGCATCGTCCATTCGTCCAGCACGGACGTACAACCAAAGAGCCTTCATCAGCTCAGCTTCGTCTTCCAAGTCGTCGGGCAAGACGTGGTCGTCCCCATCGCGCACCACCGCATCAGGGTCCATGCGGACTTCTTCTCCCGGGAAAACCTGTTTCTTCATCATTTTCAGCGTGCGCGATCCGCTGGCATCGCGCTTGTCGCTGAGCTTAATTGTGTTCTCCAGCGCCATGCTCTCCAGCCACGCCTTCACTGCCCGCTGGATCTTGAACGCTTCGTTACGCGTTTCCAGCAGTCGCACGGCGTCGTCTTCCAGCATCTCGAACCGCAGCTCCTCGGTCTCTGCGCCAATCATCATCAAGCTGTCTTCGCCGTCCGTCATTTCTTTGTTCGTGTGGCACACTTGGCGGAGCTCAAACAGCAGCCTCCACGTGTTGCGTTCGTCCCTGAGCTCCTTAACGTCATTCTGCAGCCGCTTCTGCGCCAGCGCAGGCGTCCCGCGCGCCTTGCTGGTACCTGAGAGTGCGGCTTCCAGCTTCTCCAGTCTGTTCTGCAGCACACCAATGTACCCACTCAGCAGCTTCTCGCAGTACAGATCCGAGTTCTCCACGTCCTTCAAGTTCTCGTAAAAGTCCGCCGCCATCTCGGCAAAACTAGCTTCCTCCGGCCGCACACGACGCGAGAACAAGTCTCCTCTCGCCGACGGGACGGTACGGAGCAACAGCGACTGGTTGAAAGTGGCCAATTGGTTCATGACACGGTCATTACTAGACGTAGCCAACTGGTCCGCCGTCAGTGGCTGCCCTTGAGGACCCTTTGACGGAGGCGTCGCGTACACCGACGAGATGGACGAGATGGACAGCTTGGGGTCTGCACGTTGCGCTTTCCTGCCGCTAAAGAGGCCGCTGGCGCCCCCTCCTGTAGCCAGGAAGCTGTCACTAACTGCAGCCGCCTTGACGATGTGGATGGCGCCCTCGAAGCCCAAGCCGCAGTCCACGACGAGCCACGCGTCCTCCACCAACTGCCCGCCGAACATGACGCGCGCGTCTCTCGCGGAGAAGCCCAAGCCCCGCGCGGAGTCGCGCCTCCCGCAGAGCGCACGCTTGAGGTCCCCGACGGTGGCGAGCCGCGGGTCCACGTCCACGAACTCCGTCGACTGGTCCGGGAACACGCCCTTGACGTGCAGCAGCCCGTGGCGCACGGACGGGCGGACCACGGGCTCCAGCAGCCGCGTGTCCCCGTCGTCCGAGGCGCCTTGCCCATCCCCCTCGCCCTCCATGACGTCGTCCATGCCGAGCTTGCCCGAGGAGCCCGAGGCGGACGAGAAGTGGAAGCTGTCGGTGCTCATGGCCAAGGAGCTGTCGGCGCCGAAGCCCGCGCTGCGCGGCGGGCCCGGCGCGGACGCGGACGCGTCACCCAGAGACGCCAGGAGACTCAGCGACTGGTCCGCGCTGTCGATCAGGCGCTGCACCGCCGCGCTGCGCCGCGCGCCGTCGCCGCCGCTGGAAGAGGAGCGTCCCGCCATCGGATTCCGAGCGATCGGGAAGTGAGGGAACCACTCACCGAGTTATCCGGACGAAACAGATATCCGGATGATAAAGTGGTGTTGCATTACGTAATATTGTGTTTCGTTGAAGTTGATCGATTCATGAAGCGGCTACCGGGACATGATGCAGCTCCTGGTGGGTCTGATAGTGACGGGGTTCTTTGTGGGAGGCATGGTACTGCAGGGCAACACGCTGATACGGTTGTCTTGAACGACCTCTAGCTGTTGGGCTGGGACTGCGGGGTTGTGGGCTTCTCGGTGCAGATCAGTGCACTCACTTGGGTACCAATTCGCAATGTACAACGTATTGCATATACCCTAGATTGTTTAGCATATGGGTGGAAGCATAGCATATAAATCTGCGTAGGTGAGGCTGTCTACACAATAAGCTCTTGTTCATACTCGTATTATTCCGCTGCAGGTTCTGAGCAAAAAGGCGGGGAAAAGGTCACCTCAACCACGCGTGTATCAACCAAGAATCGAACCTCTCTTGTTGTCCCAAGAAAGGAGGCCCAACAGCAGGACTCCACCGTCGTCATTCCAGTGCCTTGTCCTCCGTAGAGCTAGACTTGTAGAACGACCCCGATTTGTATAAGTTCGGCATCCCTAAAGTGTAATGACTCATACCAGACTGACATGGCTACACCCGCGATCTTTCTTGTGGTGCACGTCAATGTACCTATATACCGGTACAGCGCTTTCTAGCCCCCATCCATCCATCATGAACGTCATTAGGCAACTTAGCTCCGATAGACGCTAGCTCCCTCCTCCCTCTCCCCACGATGCAGCTCCTGATCGGCAAGAAGCCGGGCGACGAGGAGCTCAAGTGCTTCCTGGCGCTGTCGCTCACCGGCGCCGCGTTCTCTGTGGGCGCCGCGGACAAGAAGTACTCGAGCTGTGGCCCCCAACTGCTCGTCACGCCCGACGCCGAGCTGCTCTTCTCGGCCAACGCCGTGTGCCGCTTCGTGGCCGCCAGCGCCGACCAGCTGCAGAGCGACGACCTGGCCGTGGACGAGTGGCTGGAGTGGGAGGCCAACACGCTGGCCCCGTGGCTGCGCGTGGCCAAGGCCGCCAGCAACAAGAGCGGCGAGCTGGCCGGCCTGCTGGCCGCCATGCTCGAGGCCAAGGAGGAGGCGCGCCCCAAGAACAGTGGCGACCTGCAGTTCCTCTTCGGCCCGGAGCTCTCGCTCGCGGACGTCGTGGCCGGCGTCACGCTGCGCGCGGCCTTCAAGGTGGTGAAGGAGGAGAAGGACGAGGCCGCCGTGCTCCAGACCTTCCGCAAGTACGCGGCCCAGCTCTTCGCGCGCGAGGACATCGCCAAGGGTGTGGCCAGCATGAAGAACGCCGGCAAGGCCGCCAAGAAGGGCAAGTGCGCCCCCGGTGCCGCCTCCGGGGCCCCCGCTGCTGCCGTCACGGACGTCAAGCGCTCCACGTTCAAGCTGGACGAGAAGCTCGAGCAAGGGCTGACGTACCACAACGTCCTGGAGGTGGTCGAGTCCATCTTCGACGCTGCCATCAAGGCTGCGTACCCGGGCCTGGACGTCCCGCCCGTCGAGGTCACGCGCACCAACGTGAAGAACGCCAAGTTCGGCGATTACCAGTGCAACTCAGCCATGTCCATCTTCACGGCGCTCAAGGGCACGGCGAACGCCGCCCGCTCGCCGCGTGACGTCGCCAACACGATCATCGCTGCCATGCCCGAGACGCGCGTGCTGGACCGCCTCAGCATTGCTGGCTCGGGCTTCATCAACGTCTTCCTGACCAAGGCGTTCGTGGCCGCGCGCCTGTCGAACGTGCTGGCGAACGGCGTGCAGCCGGCCCCGCAGAAGAAGCAGACGATCGTCGTCGACTTCTCGTCGCCGAACACTGCCAAGGACATGCACGTGGGCCACCTGCGCTCTACGATCATCGGTGACACGATGGCCCGCATTCTCGAGTTCCAGGGCTACGACGTCAAGCGCATTAACCACGTGGGCGACTGGGGCACCCAGTTCGGCATGCTGATTTGCCACCTCACGGAGACGTACCCGAACTGGGAGACGGAGATGCCCAACGTGACGGACCTGACCAAGCTGTACAAGGCCGCCAAGGAGCGCTTCGACGCCGACGAACAATTCCACGAGCGCTCCAAGGCGCAGGTGGTGCTGCTGCAGTCCGGCGACGAAAATTCCCGCAAGGTCTGGGTGACGCTGTGTGAGATCAGTCGTCGCGAGTTCCAGAAGGTGTACGACCGCCTGGGCGTGTCGCTCAATGAAATGGGCGAGTCGTTCTACAACCCGATCATCCCGGGCGTCCTGGACCAGCTGCGTGCCAAGGGCCTCGTCGAAAAGAGCAACGGCGCCGAGGTGGTGTTCACAAAGGCGTTCAAGCAGCCGTTCATGCTCGTCAAGAGCGACGGCTCGTACCTGTACGACACGACGGATATTGCTGCTCTGTGGTACCGCCTCCACGAAATGAAGGCCGACCGCGTGATCTACTACACGGACTACACGCAGAAAGATCACTTCAGCCTGCTCTTCGAGGTGGGCCGCATGTCGGGCATCTACGACCCGACCAAGCAGCGCGCGGATCACGTGGGCTTCGGCACGGTGAACGACGAGTCGGGCAAGCGCTTCAAGACGCGCTCGGGCGAGACTGTGCGCCTGGTGGAGCTGCTGGACGAGGCCAAGGTGCGCATGAAGGCGCAGCTGGTGGAGCGTATCGAGGGTGGACAGACGTCGCTGCCCATGGACCAGGTGGACGCTGCCGCCGAGAAGCTCGGCTACGGCGCCGTCAAGTACTTCGACCTGCGCCAGAGCCCGACGTCCAACTACATCTTCAGCTTCGACCGCATGCTGTCCACCAACGGCGACACGGCTGTGTACCTCATGTTTGCGTACGCCCGTCTGTCCTCGATCATCCGCAAGTCGGGCGTCGACATGGCTGCGCTCGTGGCGCAGCAGCAGAAGGAGGGCAACGTGCTCAAGCCGGAGCACGCCACGGAGCAGGCTCTGGTCATCGAGCTGCTGCAGCTACAGGACGTGATCGTGTTCATTAACAAGGACCTGAGCTCCAACCGGCTGTGCAGCTACCTGTACACGATCTCGGAGAAGGTGCAGACGTTCGTCACGGCGTGCCGAGTGCTTGGTAGCGAGGAGCAGAGCAGCCGTCTGCTGCTGTGCGACGCCACGCTCAAGGTCATGAAGACGTGCTTCTCACTGCTGGGTATCGACCCGCTGGACCAGATCTAAGGCGCTGGCCAGGCAGGCAGGCGAGAAGCGGTTCGTTCGGTGGTCATCCACGAGGTGAGGCGACGAGGTGGTGAACGAAATGAAGCTCAATATTTGATTAGGAAAATTCTAACTTGCACGCATTTCTCCAGGACTTGCTGGTGATCGTGTGAAGGCTCTATCTAACATGCAGAGTTGGGTGACGGTATGTTTGTCGTCGTAGTTGTTGGACATGCAGGCAAAGTACAGTACATCGTGACGCCGGGGCCGGCGAGCTCTAAGCGGTGGTGCTGTACTGGAGACCCGTGTCGGTCTCCAGCACGGTGCAGTCGGACAGGATGAAGCGCAGCGAGTACGCCGACAGCCGCCTCTCGCCGGACGACTCGGGCGCGTCGTCCATGTCGTCGTCCTCCTCCTCGCGGCCCGCGTCATCGTCGGAAGCGGCGGCCAGCACGGCCGGGTCCATGGGGCTGTCGCCCTTGTAGCTCGGCGGCGGCAGCGTCGGCACGTCGGCGGGCGTGAGCTGCAGCTCGGACGGCACCTGGCCGCCGACGAGCTCCAGGTACTCCTGCGTGAGCTGCTTGATCTTGTGCTGGATGCGGGCCTTCTGCTCGGCGTCCGACACGTGCGCCATGTACTTGCACAGGTGCTGGATCTTGATGAGCTTGGACGACACCTGCCGGTAGGGCCACCGCTGGATCTGCTTCCGGCGGCACACGCGCTTCACCACGGCCTCGCAGCTGCCGAGGCGGCGCGCA
This sequence comes from Phytophthora pseudosyringae, assembly GCA_019155715.1. NCBI lineage: Eukaryota > Oomycota > Peronosporomycetes > Peronosporales > Peronosporaceae > Phytophthora > Phytophthora pseudosyringae. The sequence continues at coordinate 50,628 of JAGDFM010000124.1, read as the reverse complement.
GCTTCCCGCAGCGGCAGGTGATAGTACTTCTGCAGCTCGGAGAGCTCGAAGTCGGCGCTGGTGCTGGTCATGGTGCTGCTGCTGAGGTTTGCGTTCGTCGAGCCGAAGGCGAGAGCTGTGGGGCGGTGGATGTGGATCGGAGCTGCTGGTGCGCTTTGAAGCAACTTGCGAAATGAAGACACACTCGGAGATGGTGCTGGTGTGCAGCTCGCGAGCAGGTGGGCCAAGGCGTGTGCCGTGGAGTGGCCAAGCTGGAGGAGCTCGTCGTGCAGAAAGTGCGTCGCCGTGAACTCGGCGCGTGAGGAGCGTAGAGTAGCGATGACAATTTGAAGTAGCTTCGCGTGCCAATCGGTGGAGATCAGCAGTTCCAGGATGGATTCTGGCGCCGCGCGGGACGGACGACGACGTTGTGCGACGGGCGGCGGCGGCGGCGCCGTGATTCCGCAGCCTGACCCCGAGCGCCTTGCACTCGACCCTACGCCATCATCCGTCGCTGACAGACAGACAGACAGACAACGTTGTGCTGCTGGTTGCCTGGTATCCATGCGCGACAAGCTGCGCCGGTCGCTGCAATTGAACTGATCGTGGCGTACGATCCTACTGCAGGATTCCGACGCCGGCCTATCTGACAGAGAGCTAGCTGTATGGCGCTCCGCCACACGAGCGACTTGCACAACAGCTCTGCAAAATCCACCGGCATCGCCTCCGCCGAAAGCCGTAAGCTGTGATTGTTGGTGGCGCTGGCGCCGTTGTCGTGCGGTCGTCCTAAGGAGACGACCGCACGCCTTCAACTCGTATCGGTAGAACACGAACGGCGCCGCGCGGAGAGCGACGGGCACGGCAAGTGGACGTCACGCGCAGATGGCTAAGTACTTGCAGCGAGCCTCCGAGCCAACGCTCGCAAGCTGCGCCGCGAAGCTCCATGCTGCGGTGCATCCATCAACACACCTCGTGACTGTACCTCGGTGTTATAGCGGGCCCGAGCAACCGAGACCAGATGTCTTGCTTGCCTTGCTTCGATCTCCCTGCGACAAGCGCCGACCGTTTCGAGCGCTCGTCTTCAATTCAAAGATCCTTCCAACTTCAGAGAGCTGGTTCACGCCGGGTCCGTCTTTCTGGGCCAGCCCCTTTTGAGGAAGCAGATCATCTCGGCGGCCGGACCCGGAGCGCGCCACGAACTCCACCGAGCTGCTCCGGCTGGAGCCGAGCTCTTTAGTGTCGGTCGCCATTCGACACTGCGACCTGGCGCGCGCGTGTTGCTCAGTCGCGCACACGAAACGAAGCGGTGCTGGGCGTCGCAGCCACAGGTTGCCGGCCAGCTGGGCAGGCGTTGTGTAGGTTCGCGAGAGCTCTCGTCGCGATCGGCGCGCGCGCGACCAGAGCAGAGCCTTGCCTGCGCCCGAGACATGCCCATGCGATGCCGACGGCGGAGCCACCTCCGCGTGCGTCGCCGTCGTGGAAGCTGCTGCCGCTGGCGAGAGCTTCCCGCCGCTTCGTCGCTTGCCTCGAGCCAGCAAACGCAAACTCAAGTGCAATCTTATGACGTTCGTTTGCTTCTCTGTCCTGCGCCCAGCTGCCTGGATCGCCCCGCAGCAGCCGCCAAACTCGTGGGCAGCGCGCGGCGGGGCTATCCTCTTGGCTGCATGCGCGCGTAACGACCAAGCGACTACCAAAAGAAAACCGAGCGATCGCTGAGCTCCGGTTTCGCGAACGGACAAGCAGCCGATTGCTCGAATCCAGCCATGCGCTGGCTGCCAGCGACGGGGTCGCGACGAGCTCCGAGCTCTCGTTGCCGCGTCGAGCTCAAAAATTCAGTGCTCATCCACGCGGAGCCGCTGGCGTGCTGCTGTCGGCAACAGCGCCGCCGTCCAAGTGCAACGGCCGCTGTCATGACATGGCGACTTTTGATGAGACCGAGCACGCGGCGCGCCAATAAAAAGGTCCAGCGGCTGCGGCCTTTGAAAGCCATCGCGTCGTATTATTTAATACATGTACCGACGGGCGTCCACCGCCTCGAGATGATCGCTGTACCCTGCACAATGCGCAGTGCCCATGCTGGAGTCTCACTGAGACGTGCCGTTGCCAAGTTGCCGATGTAGCCATCCGCCGTCGTGTCGTCGCACACTTGAACCGAATAAGATCGGGGCGGATCGCTAAGATACGCCCGCTCTGATGCGCCACGTCCTGTTCAGCGCAACACAGGACAAACCTGTTATGCATGTACATACTCCAGTGGACTCCACCACTCTGCCAGCGATCTCGACGCCGGCAAAGGCGCGACAGCCGCCGTCGCCGCCACGCCAGCGCCACGCGAGTCCATCATGGCGCTTCTCGGTGTCAAATCCCGCGTGCTTGTGGCGCGGCGGAGGCGACGCCCAGGACGATTCCGCCAGCGCTGCGCCGCGGTTCCCGCGTTGCTGCCCGCGGCGCAGCGATGTGTAGAATGACGTCGGCACGTTGAGTGGCCCACAGGCGCCGGCGCGAACGAGGCAGCCTCCTCGAGGCCTCGAGGCCACGCTGCGGGAAGAGTTCCCCCTTGGAACAATAGCTGCACATCCCGCTGATAACAAGTGACTAAGCGATCTTTCTGCCGGGCGGCGTGTCGCGGCGTGGCCGCGCATACTCTGCGGCACAGGTCCTCTGCGTGTGAGTTGTGAGCGGACGAAACGGGGTGGTGCTGAGAGGCACTCGCCACGGAACGTGTGCACCATGTGAAAGCAGTGACCTCGTGTTCAAAGTCTGTCAGTACACAACGGCCCTTGTCAACAGCTGCATGAAACGTTTCGGTACTAAAGAGAGAGAGGCTAAGGAACGCCAGCTATCCCCTTCGAGTGAGCAACGACATCCTCTCAATCTTCCCAAGCAAAGAAGCAGCCACCGTCGTCATCGCATCGCATGGCTACATGTATTGGTGGGTTTCACGTGCCACAACTCGCTTGGCGCCCTCAAACTCAGCAGCACAGACAACGACGACAATGGCATCTTTCCGGTATTTCTTCCCCTTGGCGGTCTCGCTTGGACGCAGGCCTCTGTTTCTGAACCACCGACTCGTAAGAAACTGCTTACCTGGGTGTGTCAGCGCTGGCGTCCCCAGCACACGTTCGTGTCGAGAGAAATTAAGCGGGCTGTTCCGTGCGCAGTTCTGGGTAAGCTACTACGTGTAGCACCGTTAGAACTAAGCTCAGAGACTGAAAGCGGGCGCCCTTCCTCTCCCTGCATGCAGGCGTGCCATGGGGGCAGCTAGGATGACGAATAGGAGTGTGGAACCCAACGCGCTTGCTATTAGTTAAAATGTACTGCATTGATTGCGAGCAGGATGACGATTAAAATCCCTGGAGATTAAGATACAAAACTGATCACTCAAGTTGAAGTAGAAGATGCGTTATCTGGTGCTTTTCGCCGGTTTTCATAAAGGCCCTAGGTTTCACTCGCCTTCCACTAGCAGCAGCTCCTGTAGATTAAACCGCGTTACAAATTCCGAGGCCGCCTCCCGTTCCTGCGAGACGCAGCGCTGTTAGATAAAAAAAAAACATTTCCCTCGAGATGTCAGTGCTCTCACCTTGCACTTGAACGTAGCTTGAAAGAACCTCCGCGCGAAAAGGAGCACGAACTCGCACAGAAATACGGTGTCGGAGCCGTACTGCGAGCCGTAGAAATACACCTGCAAGACGCTGTCCTTGTATTCCGCGGCCACAACGTGAAACCCGTGGGTGCCTAGGTGTCGCTCCACGTCTGCTCGCGATGGTTGATTCGTAAAAGTGCACGAGAAGGCTCCGCTGTTCAACAAGGTAAAGAGCACAATGGGCCAGTCAGACTCGCGGTCGGTTTGGCGCAGGGATACGAATATCGTACGTAGTCTCCGTTTGCTTCCAGAACTGCCAGAAGTCAGGAGCAGGTAGATTTGCTTCTGGGTCCATCAAGAAGACTGGTGAGGCAAACGGGATTTGGTCATAGCCTTGCGGTTCCATGGGCGCAGACATTTCTACTGCAGCATGGGTGGCTGCGGCTGGGATCCGAGGGGAAGCAGGGCGAGGACTTGGCTGTCGACGAGCTGAACGCGGAGCTGGAGTCTCACCGTCGCCTTCCATCGCGAGCTGCAATTGTGACATCGTGGCATTCCCCTCTGCATTGAAGAAGCCGATGTGGTTTCTGTTTGCACCAGCCCCCACGCTGTCTTGTCGATGAGGCTTTCGTTGGGATGTCGTCCTGCTTGGCGCGCGCGGAGAAGTGTCGACAGGTTGGACCGCCGCAGCACGAGCGTCCATTGAGTCGTCGTCGGAGTCGTCGTCGACATCGTTGTGCTTTCGATCTCGAGGACGTCGAATATCGGAGAGGAATTCAGCCCTGCAAACAGAATACACCGGTGAATTCACGTCGGGTACGCAGAACTATTGACGGACGAGTAAGTACACAAACCCAAAGAATTCGTCTGCCTGAGAGCCTTTGCGATGGATGGTACGAAGCAGCCAAGGTGAAACGACGAGGTGCACCTTGGTTTTGAGCACAACAGAACCACAATGGAGACATGAGCCAATCAAGAAGACCCTAGTGTAGTTTAACTACTAGTGAACGTACGGTAACGATGACGAGCGTCGTGAGGTAGATGAGGTTGGCGCTGGACGACGAAATGTACTGCACTTCCACGAGCCCGAACGCCGATAGCGTTGCAATACCCAGCCATAGAGCTGCACAAAGTGTTAGCGCCTTCAACAGATATGTCTGTGGAGGGAGTTGCAAGCCAACCTATTGCCCACGATCCGACCCCGAGGAGGAAAAATGTGCGCACGTGCGTGATCAAGCGGTTGCCATCTTGCTGCAGCTTGCGCCACTTACCATCGATGTAGAACCCGTGAAAGCTGAAGAGCAACGAGACGGCCGCGTAGATGAAGTACAGATTGGTCAGAGTCACGTGGCCTGACACGTTGTGAAACTTCAGGATGTGCGAGTAGTAGCCTCGAATGACCTGGATGTGGTAGCAGTACCATCCTGTTAGACAGTGATCTCAACGCACAGTGTTGTTCAGGGCTTACACCGCCGAGAGTGAAGGCGACCACCGACAGGAGGCCAATGACCACTCCAAGGATCACTAGACGACGGCGAATCTTCTGGAGTATTGACCGCTTGGTGCGTTCGTATTCCTCTCGACGAATTTCCACCACCTGCGCGCCGCGCATGTCGTGGCGAAAGTTCTGCAGCAGAGGAGTCGAGGTGAGTGAGCAGCTTGACTTTGTTCTCGACAAGTGAACGCAAGAACGGCAGACGTACGCTAGGCCGCATTACAGACCCTGTAGCCATCTTGACGAGCCCTAAGGAGACCAAGGAAGTGACCAGCAAAGCGAAAATGCCCGAGTGCGGTCACTATTTTTATAGGCACAAGGCGTGAAAGCGTTTTCAAAGCGAAAAAGAAGAAAATGTTATCCATAGTCTATCTACAGGCCAGAAGCCCGTGTAACTTGTGTGCGAGAACGAGTCCTTGGCATGATTGTCCCTTATTTCTTGGCTTCGATGATCTTCACCTTGGCCTTGCGTGTCTTCTTGGGGCGACCAATCTCGATCTGGTTGCGCTTGTGCAGACTGTCGAATCGGTCCAGGAGCGGGTTGCCCTTGGGCTTGAGCGTCCGCAGGTTTCCTGTGAGCTCCTCCGAGAATGAGACCGGCGTCTCGCGCTCCAGTTTGCTGCGTATCATACGGACGAGAGATGGCGCAATTAGTTTCAATGCCAAACCATATCCCAAAGCTCCTCCTCGCACAGTCCACTTACGTGTACTTTCCAGCCACGCGGACGAGCGGCTCGTCCTCCAGCTTTTGGTCCAGCTGGAGCTTCTTCAGCTCCTGCTTCTTGGCTGCTTCCTTCTCGCTCTTCACGATGGTCTGGAGGATGTGATTGGAGCTGCACCATTCATCAAACCAAACACACACAGAGTTAGTTTTCCAAAAACCAACAACACGACCAAAGGGCTCAACGTACGCGTTGATCTGCTTGATGATCGCCTTCTCGCCACGCCGCGTCTGGTGCTCCAGCTCCATCTGCTTGTGTCGCGAGCGCTTGTTGCGCTGGGCGCGCGTCACCTTCTCCGGCAGCTTGAGCGCCTTGTGGGCCGAGCCGTCCTCGTCCTCCGAGTCGCTGGCCTCTTCCTCCGAGTCGGACGAGTCCTGCTTGATGTACTGCAGCGTCTCGTCCGACATGCCCCTGGTCACGGGCTCCTGCAGCTGGGCCTTCTTCTCGCGCTTCTCGAGCTCACGGGCCACGGCCTCGGCCATGACGTCCTGGTGCGAGTCGAAGTCCGGGTGGTACGACTGGCCCGCAGCCGCCACCTCCACGGTGGCCACCTTGTGCTTGGTGGAGGCCAGCAGCTTGCGCCGCTTGGTCTTCTTGACCACCACGGGCGCCACGTACTCGTCCAGCTGCTGGCTCTGCTCGTCGGCCTTGACGCTGCCGTCCTGGCCCCAGAGGCCATTGACCTTGTCCGTCGTCGTCTTCTTCGTCTTCTTCTTGGGCTCCGCCGGCTGCTCCGTCGGCTGCTGCTGGAGCTGCAGCTTCTTGACGGCCAGCGCCTCGCCCTTGTTCGTCTTGGACGCGTCGAACCTGCGCGTGCTGGCCAGCAGCGGGTCCTTCTGCAGCTTCTCGAGCTTCTGCTTCTTGCTCAGCGGCGCCGCCTCGTCGCCACCCCTGCTGTCCACCTGGAAGAGCTGCTGCGCCTCCACATGCTTGAGCTTCTTGTCCTCCGCGTCCTGCCGGATGCTCTGCTCCACCTGCGCGCCCACGGCCTTGAGGCGCTGCTGGCGACGACGCTTGCTGCCTCCCATGCTGATAGCCTATGTCGGTCGTGTGTCAATGCAGCTCTTCACAGCCAGTGGAGCCCAGTATGCCGTTGGACGGTTCTGTAGGACGTACTAGTTGTAACCGGCAGTGCTATCGCCACCGAATCGTGAATAACTGTTAAGGGTAGTTAAATGACCATGACATCATTCATGCAAACAAGACAGAAAACCTGAGTTTAATAAGTTACTACGTACACAAAGAAGAAGACGATGGCGTTGTCTCCAAGGTATGCGCGCGTGGGGGCGGAGGAGAGCCGCGACGACCTGGCGCTGGTGCGCCACGGCAGCGGCAAGTTCTCTCCGCCCCCGCAGGCGGCGCAGCGCAGCTTCACGACCGAGGACCTGCCCAGCACCAAGTCCATCGTGGCCGCACCCGTTATACTGGAGACCAAGAAGCGCTCGGGCTCGGACATCTTCGAGAGCGGCCGCTTGGCCATCATCAAGGGCATCCAGGGCGTGGGGCTCGACCGCATGGTGGACTCGGTGCAGAAGGCGTTCACACCCGACGACTCGGAGCGCGTGCTCCGCGCCGAGTGGCTCGTGGTGGAGACGGAGGAGCAGCAGCTGCAGCAGCTGCAGGAGGCCGTGCACACGCTGCAGAAGGCCTTCAAGTTCTCCAACAGGCTGCGCACGCTGGTCAAGCTGGCCACCAGCACGCTGGTCAAGTGCGACGAGCTCGTGGAGCGCAGCCAGGCGCACCTCGAGCACTGCAACCTCATGTTCGCGCAGTTCGCCAACGAGATCGCCACGCTCACGGACTACCTGGGCAAGCTGAGGGAGGCCGTGGTCCCGCCGCTGCTGGCCAAGGATAGCAGCGAGGAGAAGCGCAACGCGCGGCGCGCGGAGTGGGCGCTCGCGAGGATGGCCCAGAGCGCGCAAGCCATGGTGTCGGAGATGCGCGAGAGCGTGGACGAGCTGGACGAGCTCACGACCGAGTGCACGAAGCTCATGGTGCAGAGCATCACGCTGCTGCACATGAGAGGGAGGTCTGCCGACTTCAGCGGCACGGGCGTGGCGGCCGGTGCGGCGGGAGTCGTGGCCGGAGCGGTCGTGGGCGTCGCCGGAGTGGTTGCTGCTCCTGCGACCAGTGGACTTAGTATCCCCATTTCGCTCGCTGGCAAGAGTCTGTTCCTGTCGGGTATCGCGGCGCTGACGCCGTCCAGTATTATGCTCAGCCGTAAGTTGGGGTGGGGTGGCGAGGAATGTGGTGTACTTTGATGTGAAGAGTCTGACGAGGGTTTTGTGTTGTTGTTTGTGTTGGAACAGGCCAAAGCCAGCAGCTTGGTGGGCTGTCGTCGCTGGTGGTGAACCTTAAGTCGTGTCTGGAGATCATGAACCAGAAACGGGAGGAGATGGCGGTGGCGTTCGCTGCGACGGAGGGCCTCGACCTCGACATCAAGCAAGCGACGGATTTCTGCCAGGATGCCATCGAGCTGGAGAGCTCCATTTACGTGAGTTTGGACTCTTCGATGGGTACAGTTTCTCGTGTGGTAGAGAGAACTGACCGTGCTCTTTGATGCAATTGCAGGAGAGTTCGTGGGGCTTCATCGAGGACATTAGCGTGAAGCTCATGACGCTCAACCAGTCGGTGGAGCTCTTCCAGGCGTCCCCCAGCATCTGGCACTTTTGCAAGTCGGAAGACGCCATGTACCAGTACCTGCTCGCCGAAGAGGAAGAAAACTGATCGGTCGCTCCCACTGGTAGGTTGTACTGTGAGCATGAGCAGCACGGTTCGTTGCCACGCAGCAGCAGAGGCTTGTGTCCACACACAGCTTTCAAGGACACAAACGTCCACCTCCATTTTGTATATGTAGCCATTTGCACCGTAATCACGAAAAAGTACATAGTACCCGCTTTTGTCAAGAAATTGCTGGGTCACCTTTTTCCCATACACACCTCCAATACTCACGGCCATGGATTTGTACGCCGACCTGCCGCTGGCCAAGGGCGCCAAGGCGTCCTCAGCGCTCGACGCGGACGGCAAACCCAAGGCTGCTCTGTCCTCTAGCAGCTCCGGTACGTTCCCAGCTCGGCCATGCCCAGAACCCTTCAAAATCTCCACCTAAAAGGCCCCACTCATTTCCCCCCAAACGCTCGCTAAATTCTGTATTTTCTTGCCTTGTAGTGTGGTCCAGCGCGCCGTTGATGGTGCCACATGTGGCCAAGAACAAGAACAACAACCGCCCGACGGTAGTGACCACTAGCGCAGGGTTTTGTGGCCGCAGGCGAGAGATATCGGAGGTTTTTAACGGATTTACGACGCTCTTCTGTCGCCCCTTATTGCGAGCAGAGCACGTCGATGCTGCCAGCTGCATTAGCCGGAGGCAGAGGCAAGAGCCCGACACGGTCGGCCATCTCGCTGGCCTTCACGCCGGCATCGGTGGCCAGGAGAGCGACGGGGGTCAATCAAGTGTTCCAGAAGAAGCAGGAAGAGGACAGACAGGAGAAGTCCCGGCCCATGGGCAAGGGGCTGGGATATGTCGCGGCCACGGAGGTGAAGGTGACGTCGGTGCAACAACAGAAACAGGAGGTGGAGAAGGAGGAGGTGGCGGATGTCGGTGGTGGTGCAGCTGGAGGCCACTTCTTCCAGGTGACGTATCGAGACGAGTACCACCCGGCACGACCTAACAGCTACGAGGCCTACTGCAAGGAACGAGAGGACAGGAAGAAGTTGGATCAGGTGAAGAAGGAGCTGAGTCGACGACAGAGAGAGCAGGAGCGAGAGGTGGGTGAGCATGTGGGGTGCGGTCGAAATGTGCCCATTGTGACGGTGTTCTTGTATGCTGCAGGGCAAGTTGGAGCGTGAGCAATTGGCGAAGGATCTGGCAGAAGGCCGAGCGCCAGCGATGGAGGTACCGGCTCCTGCTGGACGTGGACGCGGCATGACTATGCCGGCGTGGATGCGCAAGAAAATGTTCGTCATTGGCGTGCTGGGTGCAGGCGTTGAGGTGGATTTTGCTAACTGCTGCGCTGTTTCAGTGAAGAAAATGCTGCGGTGGCGGCGTCACAGCCGGAAAGCGAGCGTGACGTTGATCAGTCGAGGGACTCAGAGGTGAATGCACCTGTTACTGAAGGACAGTTTGAGGATGCCGCGGAGCCACGAGGTGGCCTGGGATTCCCAAACAAGGGCATCGGGTTCTCTTCATCCACTGGGGCGTCGCCCTTGACAGCATCTAGTGAATTTTCACGAACATCCATGGCTGAGTCACACACTCCAACTCGTGGAAGCAGCTTAGGTCGTGGTCATCGTGATGACAGTGACAGGGATAGAGGTTCTTCAGAACGTCTTGAGCTCGATGAATTTGGGAGAGAGATCCGGCATGAACCAAAGCGAAAACACGAGGATCAGCGCAGTGAGAATCGGGACGATTGTGGAACGAGCTCGAGGAACTACGACGGTGGGCGAGACAACAGCCAATACAGGAACAGCGAAACCCGCTCTTCCAGTGAGAAGCGCCGTCGGACGAGCGGTTGGGATAGCAGATCGCCAGGCAAAACTTCATTGACTAGCCGAGTGGTGCTACTACAGGTAGGAAACCATCGTCGATGTAGCTGCATAACGAGCCTGCTTGCTGAGTGTGTTGTTGAGCTAGAATATGGTTGGGCCAGGTGAAGTGGACGACGAATTGCAGGACGAGGTTAAGGGCGAATGCTCTGAGACGTACGGGCCTGTGGAAAAGTGTATGATCTACGAAGTGACCGGAAGGGTCCCAGCCGAAGAAGCCATCCGGATCTTCGTTCAGTTCAGGAACGCAGGAGACGCTACTAAAGGTAAAGTGATGACAGCAAGAGCCTGGCGTTATTGGCCACGTTTATCTCATGTTCAACTTTTGAATCATTTGTTGGTGTAGCTTTGACAGGGTTAAATGGGCGATTTTTTGGAGGTCGCAAGGTCAAAGCGGTGTATTATGATGAGGGCAAGTTCGATCGAATGGACCTCACCAGCCAGTAGAGATGAAGTTACTTGCAACCCCAGAAGTGTAAGCGAATGCCGGAAACGTGTTGTTTGTTTCCTCAATCTGTTTTGTGTACGATTGTGGATGGACCAGGCAAGAATGTACTACATGTTGCATAGTGCATTGCTGTGCCTTGGAAGTGGTGATCCCTGGCGAGCAAAATGTGTACGCAGTCACCATTGAGTGGGGGAGGCTTAGTCTCCGTCGCACTGGTGGTGTTGGAGCCCTCATCGCCAACAGCAACAGCTGCACCATCAGAGTCGGTCTTCACATTGCTCTCACCTGCGTCAACCTCCAACTTGGCGCCATCAGTCATGACTTCGGTGGTTCTGGTGCCGTCAGAAACCGGTCTGCTTGTACTATTGGCCGGCATCAGCCTTGGCATCGGTGTGTTAAGTGCTCGTGGACGAAGTAACACTCTTGGTGGAATATCGGCAGCGCCGGTGGTGGTAGACGTGATGGTGGCAGTGTTATCGGAAAAGGTATAAAAGTTCGCTTCAAGTATCGAGACATTGGAGCCAGTCACGAAACTCAGAGTAGTATCACCCTGGATGTTGGTGCTGTCGGTGATCGTGCTGTAAGTCATGCCAGTACTACCCGCGACTTGAACCTCTTCGCGTAGGTTTGACCGGTGCTAACGTAATGCCATCAGTCTTCATCGTATTGGTGCCGCCAGCGAAAGTGCCAATCGTGTATTCACCACCGGAGTGTGCCTTCCAGCGTCAACTTCAACATTGCCGCCAGCGGATCTGGTTGGCCATCCTGTGCAATGGAACTGGAGTCAGCATCACCGTACTGGGCCTGCAGCTTTCGTATGACCGACCGTAACCCGTGGAGCCCAGCCGATAAATATCACTGCTCCTGGGGTCAGGCTGCCTTAGAGGCTTTCATGCTTAGAATGTGGTGGTACGCTCCCAAGCCCGGCAGCTGTCATTCCGATGCCGATGGTGTCGTATCGAGCCGTGGCTTTGGCTTACAGCAGAATTAAAGAAGTGGAAAGCCCGTCGTAGCGACTCATTGTGATGATCGAGGCTTGGTAATCGAGCGAGCGGTTAATAAGGACCTGTTTATCGCTAACAGCATAGAAAAGTGCGAGCAGCAAAACCACCCGAAGGACGGGAACAAGACGGCGAATCAAATACTAACATTACTCCTCTGGATAATTCAGCACAACCGCGATGGAGATCACGGCAAACGATGCGTACAGCGACAGCAAGGTATAACAAAGACGCGGACGGTATCGAAAGCCGTCGGAGGATGCTATCCCAATGTTCAGCAGCAAACTCAGCAAGAGGTACCCGAAGCCCAAGTACACAAGTGGCGAAGGCTCGCCCATGGAGAGAGGTCCGCGTGAAATGATGGCGATCGTAAGCGACAGCCCAATGCCGACCAGCAAGTTGAACATAGGCCCCGCAAAGCAGCCCGCGAACGCCATCGTGGGGAAGCCATCGCGTGCGATCGCCATGTTGGAGACGAGATCTCCGATCGAGTTACCCCACGCCAGAACCTGCCCAATCATTCAAAAACCACGACAATTAGCGCTTCCTGATACTTTTCAAGCGATACACGAACACGCAGCACTTACCGATACCCCCAGAACCGAGTTCGAAATTCCAAAGAGCTCGCCCAGCGTCTCCAAGACGGCAAGCACCTCGTTGGCGATGTTCATGATCCAAATGACTGACATGACGAAAGCCAAGCAAATCAAAGGCGCCAGTTGCCAGCCTTCTGGCGGTGCGAGCGGCGAGGTGGTGTACTCGATGATAGCGCTGAACGTTCCACCGAGCACGACGACCGTCATAAGGAAAACGGGGTCCTCGACGCTGAAAGAAAACACCGATACGCCGAATAGGAGCATCGCGAACGGGGGACACACTACAACCAGGTTCTTATCCCAGGTATCCTCGTCCACCAGCGGGATGGTTAGCCGGCGCACGAACACGGTAAGAACCTCCACAGGGCTCCAAATGAACCGCTCAAAGGCCCAATAAAGGCATCGTCCAGCACGAACAGCAAGCCTTCTCCATCTCTTCGCTTGGACCTTCACCCGATCGAAGAAGGCCACAGCCATGACGGCCTCCATGGCGAGCTGTTCGTCTTCTGCCGCTTGAACTTTCGCTTCCAGCTCTTTTCGTGTTGCCTCCTCCTCTGACGTATCGAAGTGGCCCTCCGCTTCCTCCTCCTCTTCTCCCGCTTCAGCAGAAGGTGGGAATTCGTCGATATCGCTGAGTGTGTGGTACCCGCGTGTCCAGCGCCTTGCCGAAGTCCCAAACTGCGCACTCGTTTCCAGCGACTCCCACGCCGATTTGCGTCGACGTCTTTGCCGCCTCATCCGACGCAGTGACTCCTGCATTGACCCAACGCACATGGACGTGGGGCGCTTCAGATGTACATCGGTGACTTCCAGCAACGATTGCCCTTCGTCTCGACCCATTGGCCCGAGGGTATCACCGCTGAGGTGAGGCGTTGATCTCGGTGTCGGCACGGAGCTCTTGCGATAGAGAATACGATCCAGGAAGCGCGGCGACGGCTCGGACTGCTCCGAGTCCGAGAAAATGTGCGAGCGGTTGAAGGTGTCGTAGACCGGGATCGTTTGGCTCTTCAGGTAGGGTCGACGTTTGTGCTGCTGCTCTGTTGGCTGCTCCGCACGTGCAGGGACCAAGAACGAACCCCCAGCAGGACTCTTCTCACTCGTCGAGGACGACCAGTACGGCTCATCCTCGTCGTCCAGCACCGCGTAGATGGCGTCGTCCGTGTGCACTCTCGACGGGAAGCACCACGCCGCCAGGTACTTGTCCGAGAAGACCACGAGCACGTACACGGCATAGATGCACAGGAAGCCCAGGGCCTCCAGCAGGCCCACTTTTCCGTCGAAGAACACGAGCCCCAGGTAGAGCACCGCGACGAAGTAGAAGGCCACGTCGCGCAGGAACGTGCGCGGGATCAGCTGCTCCTGGCCGTCCGACACGAGCCCCACGCACGCCGTGATCACCGTCGTGACCAAGAGCCCGCCGCCCAGGATGGCCGTGACCCCGATGGACGGCGTGGGCGTCGCGAACGCCGCGATGTTGGAGAAGACGTCGGGCGAGCCGTTGCCGAAGCTCAGGAAGGTGACCCCCGCCACGTGCGGCGGGATGCGGTACTTCTCGACGATGGCCTGCAGCACCGGGCAGAAGAACTCGTCGGCCGTGGAGCTCAGCAGGTACAGGAGCAGCGCGAGGCACAGCACGAGCGCGGCCTTGCCCAGCACGGGCGAGCCCTGCAGCAGCGGGCTGCAGTGCACCAGGTGGTCGTAGTCGAGGAAGCTGTCGCTCGTGCTGGATGGGCCCGCGCAGTCGTACGCGGCGTCGGCGTCGTGGGCCGCGGGGTCTTCGCTGTCGGCACCTAACGCCACTGCGGCGAGCCACGCGAGGCACAGCGTCAGCGGTCGCGACCGCTTGAGCATGGCGACGGCTTTAACGGACTGAGGAACGAGCGATACACGCACTTGATGTGTGTGTTGTGTGGACATCGATCGACTAATGGGCGAAGCCAAGTCTCACGTGGCAAGAGAAAGGAGGGCGAAAGTATCCAACAAAAAACAAATGCCTGCTGGAGCACCAGCGGCTGAGATATCGGATATACGCCGCGCAGCATGGCAGTCCGTGTGTTTTACAGGGACGCCACTCCTCCTGGCGTGACGTGCACGCGTTCTGGTAGTTGTTGGGCAGTTTCCAGATGCATAGTCACTGAATATGCAGTGAATATTATTCAGATACCAAAACCGGAATATCCGTCCGGATGGATATTCCTTCCTGCAGTCATGCGGTGCCGCCCAACCAAGCTGTCAAAGACGACTGGTGACTCGCGAGCGGTGCCGCCGAGCTAGGCGCGCAACTGCGAATTTCGCTAGCGTGTTGGATGGGCTCAGGCAGCGCAGGCGCCGCACCAGCTCGCCAGCAACAGAGGAAGCGCGGGGTCTCGAGCTCCGCTTCGGATGCCACCACCCAAACGCTGTCCTCACGCCCGGCAAAGGACAGATGGCTGTTAAACTGCTGCCGGATGGTCCACTTCAACCTGAAGCAGAGACCTTCCTTCTCCAGTGTACCCATTTCACTCGAAATTTGGTGTGCGGTACACCATGACTCGCTGGCGTCACTCTCGCACTTCAGTCCAGCTGCTGCCACCGGAACACGATCACAAATCACACAATTATGCTCCCGAATATTAGAAAGGGAGCGATCGTCGTGCGTCGTTACACGTCAACTTGACCCACCTGGACTATTCCTGAGCCCACAACCGCTTTCGCCGCACAGGACGCTTCTCTGGTCGAAGTGTCAATGGCTCGCCATAATGCCAAACAGCAGGAGCCGACCGCCACTGTGGAGGACCCCGCGTTGTCCTTCTCGTTCGCCTGTGGCGGCTGGCTCAAAATGTACCTGTTCGGCGTGGCCAAGGCCCTGCAGGAGTTCGAGCTGGAGAAGGACGCGCGACTCATCGGCTGCTCGGCCGGCGCGCTGACGGCCACGGGGCTGGCGCTGCACTGCGACTTCGACGCCATCCGTGACCACGTGCTGCACAACATCATCCCGCAGGCGCACGCGTCGCTGGCCGGCTACTTCCGCGTGCGGTCGTATCTGCGCGACACTCTGGCGCGCCACGCCAACCTGCACGAGTTCGAGAAGCTCAACGCATCGCAGCAAGTCACGATCGTCTACACGTCGCTGTCGTCGCTCAAGTCGCGACGCGCGACCAGTTTCGAGTCGACGGAGCACTTAACGGAGACCTTGCTGGCCTCGTGCTGTGCCCCGCCCATCGGCGGCCTCCCCTTCAAGCTCAACGGCGAGTGGATCATGGACGGCGGCATGCTCGACTTCCAGCCCGTGTACGACAGCAAGACGGTGACCGTCAGCCCGTTCTACTGCGTCGGCGCGGACATTAAGCCGTCGGTGTACGTGCCCATGTGGTGGGCGGTGGTCCCGCCGGGCGTGCGCGACGTCGAGTGGTTGTTCGACTTGGGCTACGAGGACGGCCTCAAGTGGATTGTCAAGAACGGGCTGACTGGCGGCCGCAAGAACGTGGTCATCCCCGACAAGAGCACGAAATGCGCCGGCGGTTGGAACACAACAGTGGGCCGTGTGGTGGGCTACCGCGGCTGCGAGAGCCACTTCCTGGACGCCCTCTTCATCGGGTTGTTCGTGTGTTTGTGGCGGCCGATGGCGTTCCTGTGTCTGTATCTGGAGCTCTATCTGCAGGCTATCGTTTCTGGAAGCAAGGCCGTGGTCTTCGGAGCCGCGGCCAAGCTGGTGATCTCGAACATCATCATGGCCGCGCTGGCGGGGGCTGTGGCCACGCTGGGCCTGCAGCACACCATGTTGTTCCTGCTGGGCCTGGTGGCGATAGGATTCTTCCTGGGCGGGATGGTGCTGCTGGTGGGCGGCCTGCAGCAAGCAGATGCGGCGGCGTCGGCGGACTGGCAGCGGTGCCGCTCCTACATGCGCAGCATCACGAGTCTGTCGCTCTTCCTGCACAGCATGCCGCTGATCGGCCCCAAGGTGCAGATTAAGCGCCACCAGTTCCTGCTGGAGCACTCGCTGGTGTATCGCGTTGCAATGCACTTTGTGTAGGCCGCGGACACCTCTTTTAACTATTGTGCCACTTGCCAGACCAATGTATACCTAATAGAGCACTCGCATGGTCTCCGATGTTCGACTTGACCTCCAGTCACTCGACATCCTTGTTGCCTGCCCATGGTGGCAGAGCGCTGATCAGCACCAGTCAATGACTGGCAGTCATTGAACGCAGCTGAGTACATGTAACGGCTTGTGAGCCGTTTCACCGGCTGGCGGTGATGGCAGGCTCGTCGATATTGCATCTCAGATCTTTGGCGACCTTTCGCGCAACGCTGCATAAATAGGCGCCAACTTTTCGGCGGTGCCCATTTTCCATAATGGGTATTAAATCGTGTGGACGCATTTGAGTTACGTGCTGGTTAAGCTGTGAAAGGACTCAAAACGCCGCCGTCTCTCAATTTGGAGGCTGTACTTGTCTAGACAGGATGTTCTTTCCGAACCGGCGCAAGAATCAATGGCCTACTCGACATGGAACACAGCATTTCTTTGATCCATGCCCATTTTACCGATGCCCAGTTGGCCCTTCTGATTACATGATACCCATTTCCTGACCTCGAATGGGCTCGCGACCTTTCGCTCCGTGACGTCATGGACACTACAGCCACCGAACCGTGTATAGTTGTGTGGTCTGCTCAGCAGTGCTCGAAAAGACCACACATCGGATTGGCCCGAGTTGTGTAGCCTGCAGCACCGTGCTTTCGGTGGCAGAACGGCCCGCGTGACGTCAGCCGCCTTGCGGTCCCCAGCATGCTGCAACATGTCGACGAAGAGAGCCGCTCTGCAACGTGCGACTCGCGTTCTGAGATCGCCAGACTTGGTTTCCCAGCCATCCACACAGAGCTCGGCAATTCACCGCCATGGCTCACCCCAGTGGCCACGCGACGCCCGAGCCGGCGTTCAAGGACATGTCCTTCTCGTTCGCGTGCGGCGGCTATCTCAAGATGTACCTGTTCGGCGTGGCCAAGGCCCTGCAGGAGTTCGAGCTGGAGAAGGGCGCGCGACTCATCGGCTGCTCGGCCGGCGCGCTGACGGCCACGGGGCTGGCGCTGCACTGCGACTTCGACGCCATCCGCGACCACGTACTGGCCAACGTCATCCCTGGCGCACACCAGTTCCCGGCCGGATATTTCCGGGCTCGGACGTTTCTGCTGGAGACGCTGAGGGCCGAGGGCAAACTGCACGAGTACGAGAGGCTCAACGCGTCGCAGCAGGTCACGGTGGTCTACACGTCGCTGTCGGCGCTGACGTCTCGTCGACTGACGACGTTCGACTCGCAGCAGCACCTGACAGACAGTCTCATGGCCTCGTGCTGCGCCACGCCCATCGCCGGGATGCCCTTCAAGCTCAACGGCGAGTGGGTCATGGATGGCGGGATCTTCGACTTCCAGCCGGTCTACGATGAGAAAACAGTGACTGTGAGCCCGTTCTACTGCACCGGAGCAGATATCAAGCCGTCAGTCTACGTGCCCATGTGGTGGGCGATGTTGCCGCCGGGCGTGCGCGACGTCGAGTGGCTGTTCGATCTCGGCTACGAAGACGGCCTCAAGTGGATCGTCAAGAATCGTCTCACTGGCAAGCGTAAACGTGTGGTGATCCCGAAGAGAAGTGCCGAGTACGCGAGCAAGTGGAGCACGACGGTGGGTCGCGTGGTCGGCTACCGCGGATTGGAAAGTCGAGTGCTGGACGCCCTCTTCATTGGGCTGTTCGTCTGTCTCTGGCGTCCACTCGCGTTCCTGTGCCTGTACCTGGAGCTGTACTTGCAGGCACTCGTTTCCGGCAGCAAAGCCGTGGTCTTCGGTGCCGCGGCCAAGCTGCTCGTCTCGAACATTCTTATGGCCTTGTCGGCGGTGGCGCTTGCTACTCAAGGCTTTCAGCACACGATGCTGTTCCTGCTGGGACTGACGGCGGCCGGTTTTTTCTTGGGCGGCATGGTGCTGCTGGTCGGCGGCCTCCAACAGGCTGCGGCAGTAGCCTCGAACGACTGGCAGCGGTGCCGCTCCTACATGCGCAGCATCACGAGTCTGTCACTGTTCCTGCACTGCGTGCCGGTGGTGGGCGCTTCGGTGCAAATCAAGCGACACGAGTTCCTGCTGCAGCACTCGCTCGTGTATCGCGTCGCAATGTACTGCATGTAGTCACACATGCGAACCTAGATTATTTAGCCAGCGGATGGGCATGTACGATGTAGCCCTGTGTAGGCCTTGACTACGAAACTATCTGCACAATGAACTGCGCGTTCGTACACTCTTCCCGGTTGTACTGTACACATTCTGATGTGAGTGTCGATTTGTCGAAGTTTACGCTCACGCAATGATTAGTTCATGACCATCTTGGGCTCGAACTTCCCGCTTCGTGACGACAATCTGGCCTCGAAATCGTCCCTACCGCGCAGGTCTTGCATACTGGTTGCAGCATACTTCCTCTACAATCTCAAAAAGACGCTCACGAATTGATTTGCTACAATCAGCCCACAACTTCTCCGAGATTCCAGGCTGCAGTGGCTCACAGTCGCCATTCCAGCGACTTGTTCAAGGTAGAGAGAGATCTGTCCCTACCCCAAGATGTACATGTTCGGCGTCGCCAAGTCCCTACAGGAATTCGAGTTGAAAAAAAAATGCGGGGTTGCTCGGCTGAAGCTCTTGCGACCGCGAATTCGATCCTGCGCCGCGCCTTCGACACCATCCGCGACTACGTGCTGAAGGATGTCATTCATCTTTCGCGGACGCGATTTCCTGTTGGACACACTTGAGGCTGAGGGCAAACTTCATGAGTATGAGAAACTCAACGACAATCGCAATTACTTTGCACTCCGCGATGCTAAACGAGCTCGGTAGGGAAATGGATCTCCAAACGGTGGGGTATCTCATTATGGTTGTTGTAGCCTTACGCAACGGGGTGGCAATACTCACAAACGCACACGACACATTCACATGGTCCTCGCTCCCGCGCCATGCTCGCAAAAATAATTCACAGATACACGGCATGACGTGGCACGGTGGGAGGGCTGCTATCTCATCAAGGAGGTGGGTGGGTGGGTGCTCCCGTCATCAAAGCGCAAACTGGTTCGCGTAGACGCCTTGGAAGCCGAATGTGTTGGTGAAGCGCGTGACCTGAATCGCTCCTGGCACCAGAGCCGCCGGGTGCGCCTGGTGCTTGGTTATCGCCGCGTCGCCGTAGATGGGGTCGCTCGACTGAGGGTCCATGCTGACCTTGCGCAGAGTGAGGTCCGTGAAGCGCAGCAGCTTGAGCTCGAGGCGGTACATGATCATCAGCATGCGCAGCGCCTTGGCCTCGTCGTCGAAGGCGGCGATCACTGCCGTGTCCTTCCAGTTGCGCCGGCGCCAGGTGCGCAGCGCGCGGATCCACTGGTCCTGCGTTTCGGGCGTGGACGCACTGAGCACGATGCGCGTGCGTCGGAAGTGCTGGATCGAGCGCTCCGTGTCGTGCACCGAGCGGACGGGGCACAGCTCGACGCAGAAGCGGTAGGGCGTCAGTCCGCCGTCAATGGGCTGCACCGACACGCGGTGGCGGGTGAGTGACAACTGGCCCACCAAGCGCCCGTCCTTCTTGTCGTAGTACTGCAGCAGGCCGCCCTCCAGTTCGAAGTAGAGAGGGTCCTGCAGAGAGAGAGAGAGAGAGAGAGAGGAATCAAGGACAGCGAGTCAGCAACCGGGGACGGATTCTGCAACGCTGCGTGATGAAGGCGACAAGGGGCGTACCGCCTGTCGGCCGATGTCGTGCAGGAGCAAGTAGCCTTCGTAGTCGGCCATGGTCAGTTGTCCGTCGTCGAGCTCTCACCAGTTGCGCGAGGAAGAGTCGCCGTCGAGAAATGGCCGGCGGCAGTTCGGCGCAATTTTCGTACTGCGGCCCTTTCGTTGCTTTCGCGTCGGCCTGTCCTGCATGGCGTCCTGGTCATCATCATGGGGAGCAGCATCCGGGGCAAACAGTTACGGCTGTTGGCACTGACCCGATGTTGAAGCCATATTTCAGCTATGCTGGATGAGAGGATTATGTCAGGTAGGAGTGTTGATTGCGGGCGAACACCAAAACACCGGTGAACAGCATGGCCAGTATGCTCGTCGAGAACCTCAACCTGATCCCTCAATTGTAAAAGCGCTGGGCTGGAAGGAAACGATAAGCAGCACTGGGCTCAACTGGAATGAGCACGCCTATCGTGGGGCGAGTACCGCACGAAGCTCTCGATATCGACAGATACTCGTGGCCGAGCGCCGTGAATGAGGTGGCAGCGGAGGTGACATATAAGATTTCTAGGCGGTTTGTGGCGTGTGGCCTGGCAGCAGCCCAGCTCGCGGCTGATATGGCGCCATCGGGAGCGGCACTGGCGCTGCGTGGCTGGCATTCCTCGCTGGCCATCGCAGCGTTGGCATTTTTGACCATGACCGGCTGGCATTCGGGCACGTGGCTGCGCGCACACAGCTGGCCTCCTTCAAGTGTATGCTGATTCCGCAGTGCTGATCAGTGAGCAGCATACACTTGAAGACGATCGATCCTCAGGCAAATTTGGCATTCGGGTAGAACAACACTTAACATCTTCTCATGTGTCTAGCACAGATGCGTCGAGCTGGATCTGTTCGAGCGCTGTGTACTGCCTACTGGTTGAAGCGGAGGATATACTCGAGAGAGACGTCCGTCAGTGCAGTCCTATGATCGTTTTTCTCGTCTAAAATCACCGAAAAGACCACAGTGCGTCACAAAATGTGGCTAGATGTGGGGGAAACCTTTCCGGGCACTTGCGGAAGCTATCGCCATTCCGCTCGCATAGCACCTGCACGTTTCAATGTGTTTGCGCTGCTTGAAATGCAAAAGGCGCGTAGGGCGACAAGCGTTGGTTTGTCTGCAGGTAAACGAAGCCGTGCCCATCTTGACTAACTGGTGAGGCAGTATGTAGCCTCAGAGCGTCCGGAGCTGTTGAGAAGGCTACCTCGACGATCTTCTTCTTGTTGAAACTTACACTTTTTTCTTGGTTTCTTGTTTACGACTGTATCTCAAGAACGTAAAGTACCTGATACCGGACTCCTGGTCACCGCGATCCAGCTGCTGGCTGTGCAATGCTCTCGCGGCGCGCTCTGCACCTGAGTGAGGCTGCTGCGTGGTGAACGGTGCGATTGTGAGCCTGCCGCAGGACGACGACGATGCTTGATTGTGCTCGCGCGCGATCGAGCCGGGTGTTTGCGCGCCTTATGTCGCCTCGGCCGGGCTTTCCAGTGCACGCGGGGCCTGCTGGTGCAACGGAAGCGCTGGGTCGTGGCGTGGCGACACGGCGATCGCCAGCGCCGCAACTGCCGCCGGAGTATAAGAATCCCGCAACTGCCGACGGCCGAAAACCGACCACGGCGGTGGTGGCGAAGGCAAGTGGCAGCTGCAGTGGTCATCGCTGGTGGCGGGATGACGCTGCAGCTTGAGACAATGTCCTGCGAGAGGACCCGCAGGCAGGATACACTGCAGCCGCTTCGGCTATGCAAGGGCGTCCGATTGCATCACTCCACGGTCGCCGCTCGTCTATCGAGGTGCGCTGTTGTTGTTTGACAAGGCAGGGGAAAGCCCGGAACGGCGAGCGAGCATTACACACGGCAACAGCTGCTGACTTTACCCTCCATCAATGCATATCGAGCAAGGTACTGTCACCACGCCGTACCCAACGCGCATACCTCAGACGCTATCAGCAGCCCGGGAGACTCGATGCGAACGGATTACCTCTATTCCTGCATCCAAAGTCCTCAATTCCGATGCCGACCGAAACGCCCGAGCCAAATGGACGCACTCCCTATCGCGCAAAAGCGCGCATTTACCCGCCGCCGTGTCGCTCGCTCGACACTCTCTTCCAGGGCCTCCTTTCCCTTGCGCTCACTATTCAAAGCGCCTCTCGGGGCTGCAGCCGGACGTCGCTCTATTTAAAGCCGCGCAGAATGTGTGTGCGGCCGCCGACCGCCGCGCGCTCCGCCCGGGCCGAGCGCGCCGCCTCCAAGGCCGTCGCCGCGGGCGGCTCGCGCGTCTCGCTGCCCATGCGCCCGCGCTCCTGCTCCAACGTGTCCACGGCGTCCAGCAGCTGGTCCCCCACGGGCATGCGCGTGGCCTCGCGCGACACGGTGTCGGGCCGCTGGGTCGAGGACGCGGCCGCGCGCACCTGCGCCAAGTGCGAGCGCGTGTTCTCGCTCGTGAACCGCCGCCACCACTGCCGCGTGTGCGGCGAGATCTTCTGCCACGCCTGCTCGCGCACGCGCATGGTGCTGGCCACGAATCCGGGCGAGATCCCGCGCCGCCAGCGCGTGTGCGACCCGTGCGCGACCCACGCGCACAGCAGCGCCGTGCTGTACGAGGCCGAGGACTCGGCGCTCGGGCCGCGCTTCCGCGCCAAGACGGAGGTCGTGGAGGGCGCCCCGGTGACCGAGGCGCTGCTGCGCGCCAAGGAGAAGCACGAGGCCCACCAGGCGGCCGAGGCGCCGCAGGTCACGCGCACGGACGCGCGCAGCAGCCTCAGCTTCCTGGTTGCCTCGGCCGTGGGCTTCGCCGCCGCCTTCTGGTTCCTGAAGGACGAGGTGGCCTTGTCCAACCCGGCCGTGTGGATCCTGCTGGCGGGCTTCGTCAAGAACGTGTACGAGGTCGTCGCGAGGATAGCCGCCGCCAGACAGTTCACGGGCGGCGTGACGCGCCTGGAGGATGCGGAGAAGGTCTTCAGCGGCATGGACCTGGACGCCACGGACGACCTGTCCACGGCCACGACGACCTCGGCCGCGACGACCGTCTCGGACAAGGCCGACAAGTACGCGGGCGTCAAGATCACGGCGGCGCAGAGTGACGAGCTCATCGCCAGCTCGCAGAAGTCGCTGGACAAGGTGCTGGAGCTGGCCAGCTCGGACGTGGCCGAGGACGCAGCCTGGACCGAGGAGATCCCCACGACGGACAACGTCACGGTCCACTCGCGCGACGGCAAGCCGTCGCGGATCTACAAGTGCGAGGGCGAGATCCCGCTCTCCCCCGACGAGCTCTTTGACGAACTGTACACAAACCTGGAGACGAGCAACGTGTGGAACGTGACCGCTGCTGAGAGCAACGTGATTTGCAAACTGGACGAGACCACCGACCTGGTGCACCTGATTTCGGCCCCCGCTCTGGGGGGCGTCATTTCTAGCCGCGACTTCGTGAACACCCGTACATGGCGTCGCCAGGACGGCGGCGGCTACGTTATTGCCAACAGCTACGCCGGAAAGAACGTCCTGAAGACCCAGAAGGGGATCACTCGCGGCGAAAACGGCCCGACGGGCTGGGTCATCCTGCCGCACCCGACGTCTCCGTTCAAGAGCCGTCTCATTTGGATCCTGAACATGGACATCAAGGGCTACTTCCCGTCCAGTGTCATCCGCAAGGGCTCCATCAGCGAGGCCTCTTGCTTCGTGCGCAACCTGCGTCGCTACATTGCTCGCAACGCCGCTGGCGACGAGCACGCCCCCGAGCACGCTTCGACCGAGGTGCAATAAATTCAATCAGCCATCAACCAAATCAAGAAAAATCACGACCAATGACGAGTGATGTTGCAAGTGAACTGGGGACGGAGGCGGGCAACGCAAGCGGATCGAACATTTCCTTCTCGCACGCCTCTAGTTGCCAGCTTTTGCGCTAGTCTTGGTTCTGTGTCTCGTGTGTCCGTTTTCTCTAGTGGAGCTGTCGCGTTCAACGGAAAACCCGACCAATTAGCTCCGATCCACCATACAACCCCCCCATTCAAGGCCAAGCAAGGCGACAGAAGACATGACACCTTGCGACCGCCAACCTCAATCGTGTCTCCCGTGAGCTCAGCGGAATGCAGTCGGCCGACACGATATGCCCGACGAACTTTTACATTTACATACCTATTTGCTTTTCATTTTTTTTGCTGGAACTGGACATGATACAATAAAGAATACTATCCTTACCAACGTTGTTGTTGTGTGTGTGTTCTGTAGCGATGGAGTTGGTGAATCGGAGGTGGCAACACACTGTTCATTAATTTATCCTAACGTTCTACCCGTCAACACCCACTTTGGCGCTAGGTGTGGGCTTTGTGGCTCCCCAAGGGATGACAGGAACCGCAAAGGCCTGGACAACTGAGACCACGCTGATACTTTTAGCTGGTGGAGGCGTTCCAGGCGTTGTGTCCAGGTCTCGAGCAGACTTGACGACCTCGACGGCTTCTTCCTGCTCTGTATCCGAATCTGGTGAGGGGGTGCGGCCGATGTATTTCTTGAGAGATGTCGGTCTACTGGTTGCATTCGCAGTCGCGGCCGCAGAGCTGAACTTGGCCATAGCTTTTGACACAGCAGCCGCCGAGCCGAAGGACGCTAGAGCTTGTGTGCTGGCATTGAACCCTGAAGCTGTAGCAGCGAGGTCATCGCGGTCCCAATACCAGCCGAGGACCCGGCTCACCGTCCACTCGGGGACCTCATCATCGTCGAGTTCGTCCCAGGCCTTGCAGAACGCATTCCTGGTGACCTGCGGGACTCCCTCGAGTTGTAGCGCAACGTCGATGAGAGCGTCAACGTGGTCCTCCTTCATAGCCATGAGGAAGAGCGCGTCGGTGAAGCCCAGTTCACGCGAGAATTGGTCTCGCTCTTCGGCGCGGTCAGCTTCTTGCTCGGAGAGACGTTCCCATGTTGACATGACGATGGCCATGAAGACGTTGAGCATAAGGATGCAGAACACGACGTTACCCGTGTAGATGAAAATGGCGCTGAAGATCCCGCCCTGGTCGTAGATGGGACCCGGGTCGTACAGCCCGAAGTTGAGCTCGAAGACGCGAAACAACGCCCGCGGATATGTCGCCCACTCGGTGAAGTTCAAGCCGTACAGCATGTGACCCGCAAACGAGTAGCCCACGATGACAGAGAAGTAGATTGGGATGAAGGACATGACTTCGGGCATGGCGCTGTAGACGCTGCGCATGAGACGGCGGCCCCCTTTGGTTACTTGGAAATACTTGAGAGCGCGCCCCGTAAGCAGCAAAATGTTGAAAAGGTTTAGGCCCAGCAACATCCGATCCCAGATCATCAGCGGCAGCGGGTTGACGAATTCATCGAAAGACTCGAGCGCGAGCATTTTCTGGCGTGCACCTGTTTTCTGGCTGCAGTAGCGCCAAATAATGATGGCCATGTTCACGAAGATGTTGGCCCAGTCTCCGATGTTGTTCATCAACCCGTATCGAGCAATGTACTACGAAAGAAAATCACACAACAAATTAGTCAACGCGCACCCCACCCAAAAGGATGCTACTACAAACAAGGCGACGCACTGCTTACAATTTTATAGTTGCCGCCGGAGAGAACGCAAACGTCCCAAAGCTCGAGCAGAGCAAAATAGACGACATGAACCACGAAAATGGCCTCCAGGATCGCACGAGCAATGTTTTTCTTGATGTAAAAATCGTAAGGCTCGAGGTTCAGCACTAGCACGTCGGAAGCAGGAGATACGCCGCCTGCGAGGTTGAAATTTATCGTCAAGTGGACAATCGAAGTGATACGAAGAGTGGGGTTGTACAGCGACATCACGATCGCCACCTCCTTGGTTTGCCGGTCCAACCAGCCGTGCTGCTGCATCAGATTTGCTTTCCCGAACTCGTCGACACCATTCGTGGTGCTGCGCAGGAAAAACGTCTGGAATGCGCTGATATCGGAATCGTTGTCGGTCGAGTACGAAAACATCTCGAGCGACTGGAGTTCCGCTATACTTTCGTTGGTCCCGTTGGTGGCACCAAACTCCGCTACTGACTCCGACTTGGCGGAGAAGCACGTCTTGTTCTGCAGCAGAGGGATAGCGCTGTAGCAGCTACTGCCTTTGTTTTCTGGGTCGGTGAAGTTAAGTGCGGCATATCGAGTCTGCCAGATATGAAATCCGCCCAGAATCACAGTGTGCGATGCCAGCGTGTACGGCTCAATGCCATCGCTCCCTGAATACATAATGCTGAGAAACGAGTTGATGAACCAGTCCCAGAAGTCGTTGGCGCTGGTAATGCCGCCGAAGACAGCACTTGACGATCCTTGTGGGGTCATGAGCAGCTCCGTCTCCACGACATTTTGCACCACAGAACCTGATCCAGTGAACGCAACTTCGGTTAAAAGGGTCCGCAAAATTCGAGCAGCCTACCATAGTAGATACGTACGGCCAGAGATGTTGCGATCTATGAGAAGAGCCGTCAAGTAGATGGAGACGAACGTGATAAATGCCAACAGTTTCCGCGATAAAAGCCGGAACTTGCGCTTCTCCTTGAGGTCTCGCAGCAAGAACAACTGCGGGATGCCTATAGGTCGAGGCTTCGGCGCGAGGAGCGATGACGATAGCACGAAGCTGGGCACCGCCTTCATGGCATCCACTTTGCCTCCGTCAGCTTCTTCTGCTACGGCTACGAGAAATTCACAGCACTGGAATACCGTTTTTAACTACTCGACTCAACTGCTAGTATGCTATTCTGGAAAAACTATAGGTGTTCGACCACCCATCACAATCTAATTCCGGATAACAACCATGGAGAAATAGTTCGCTCGAAGTATACAACTAAACTGGAGACGACGTTTGAAGTATATCCCAGCAATCATGAGCGATCGCAACAATGCTCGCAGACAACAGCCCGAAGCGAAAAATGGTATCGTCCCGAGAACGTTTGCATGTGTCGTAGCCAGGGTTTCTAACCTAAGCGCTTGTCCTTGGTAAGAAGTACACGTGGTGGTATCTCGGTACGCTTTGGCACTGCAGAGGAAGAACCAAAAATTGCGTTCCAGCGGTGCGAGCAGGAAGACGAACTCCATTCCCAGTGTAAGGAACAGTTCTTCGCGTCATGTCGTTCGCGCGTTGTCGGTACCAGCGGCCAACGAGGACCCGTTTGTGAGCGTAAAAACGTCAGCCGGAGCTATCCACACCAGTAACGAGCAGCAGAAGCGATCGAACAGTAAACGCTCTGCTTCACTGGGCCGAAGAGCATCATCGCTGAAAGAGTTGGGTCTTCGTCCAACTCCAAGACCGGCGTTCCCTACCCGAATTTCTTCGTCAGACATGAAGGAAGGAAAACGTTTAGCAACTGCAACGGAAGAGCCTCCTGAATGTGGTGTAGCTTCCAAACTCTCTTCGTCTTCGAGTGTTACCAGAAGCGAGAGTGATCACCCTGGAACCGACCTTGAAGCCAACGCTGGAGCGGATGTCATTACAGCACAAGCAAGTGCATCAAAAGAGATCGACGAATTGGAGCTGCTGAACAGCGTGAACTGCCAGCTTTGTTTCGCAGAGGCAAAAGCGGAGGACTCTTTTCGACGACAGGAGCAACGCGCACAGGTTTGTTTCGCTGACAAACCAGTAGAACGTGACGAGGTGGTTCTAACTGACGGTAACTGCAGTCACAAATGCTCGCAGCGTGGGAGATCTTACAGCCAAAGCTGCACCAGCTGCAAGAGACATCGCTGCGCCTTGAATGTGAGCGGCATGCCAACCTGGTTGAGACGCACATCGAAAACGTGGTAAGTGCTCCCGCTTTGCTGCCGTTGGGACCTAGTTGACAACTTACCTACGACACCTGTGGCATGTTATGAACAGTCTGAACTCAGCGCTCAGCTGGCAGAATATCTACCGCGCGTACTCGCTAGCATCTCCCAATTCTGTACATCCGTTCAAATTGCGCTTAACCGTTTAACCTGCTCGGGAATCAGCTGCACCAATCCTCTGCAACTGAAGCAGCACATGGAAGCTCTTTCCTTGGGGCTTGACAACCTGCTAGAGTGGGTAGAGGTGACTCATGTCGGTGATATCGTAAGTTACTGGCGGGGGAGACCAAAATGTATCCCCACACTCACGCGTGCGTATCTTCTGCTTGCAGATATCTAGCTCCGTTTCGGCTGACTATGGCATGCAACGATTGTCCGAGCAGTCAGCCACAGCACTGCTTCAGATTGCTCACCTTGTCATGGAGCTGAGAGTCCAAGACAAGTCTGACAAGTGGTTGCCATACACAAGAATGACAACTTGGAGTGATCACTCGCGCTAAAATCATCACCATTGATCCACATTATTGAGCCCCCCCCCTTCCCACTTGACAAAAGTACACCCCAGTTAGTAACCTCCTGCCGCTTGGCGTAGCTTGTCAATCCATACGTCGCGCTCTTGGATGTTCTGAGCACGCACTTTGAAGACGCGGCCGCTGTCCGCGGCTGAAGAACGCTTCTTGCTGTTCTTCTCAAACAACCCCCTTTGCAGTTCAAACACGTGAGCTGACTTGCCTGGGGTGATGTCGAATCCTTCGCCTGCATCTCGAGAAGGATCTATCTTGCAGCTGTCGCAATAGAAAATGTCAATAACTAAAACACACACGCCCAGGCAACTCGGTTCATCAAATTCCACTCACCCGGTGAGGCAAAGCTCTTTGATGATTTTCCCACGCTCGTAGTCGTCCTTCGTCTTCGCGTAGATAAGGTTGGCGCCGATTAGAATAAAGTACCGTTGTTTCCAATTCTTTCGCCCAAGAGGGTTGAGTACGTTCCCACCACCGCCCTGCTTGATCAAATAGCCTTGCAGCTCAGTGACTTCTTTATCCTGAGCAGCTTCGATGACTTTTTGTTCGGGAAGTTGGACCTGAAAGCCACCTAACGTTATTTACAACTCTCGACCCTCACCAAACGCACAAAACAGGCCCACGAACCGAGACGAATGCAGCCTCTTCCAGCAATTCCTTCTGCTTCGTGGCCATCGTGTGCATTCTAGTCAGGTCATTAATGGCCCCAACAAGCGCTTCTTTTCGCAACTGTATTGCAAGTCAAAGAGTCACGAAGGGTACAATCAGTTAGACAATTCTTGATAGGAGCCCCTCTCTATCAGGTAACACCGCACCACTCACCGCTTGGAGCTTAGCAGCTTCGACTAGCTGTCTATTGACATCCTCTTGCGTGTCCATCGTCTGCTTCTGATACATTTTTTGCTTGGCATTGAATTCCTCAACTTGCTCCTCTTTTTTCTCGATCTTTTCCTCTACCACATCCGCATCGTGCTGGCGGATCTTATTCAGTTTGTCTGAAAACTCAGCAAGCTGCGGTCGGATGGCGTCTTGCATGAACTTGGCAAGCTCCTCTTTCTGATTGTGCATGGTAGAAAGCAAGCGAGTAAGCATCGAGACCTATATATTCCATTTGATACACGCATGTTACCTTCACTGGGCCCCTAGCCTGATCAGTGTACTCGGCCATCAGTTCAAACAAATACGTTTGATAGTGGTGGTAAAAACGCTTTGAAATTACAACAAACGATAAACGTTAGCATGAATATCATATAGGTCGAGTCAAGAGCCACCCTACCTTGAATTCTGTCGACTGGAACGAGTGTCCGTCCTCATCATCTTGAGAACTCAGCATCAAGTGCGCATCCACCTTTTCCGACATCTTGGCGTGGAGCGTAGTGAGCAGGGATTGACATAGCTTAGAGGAGATGTGGTTGTTTTCCTCCTGAATTGTAGCGAACACCGACTCCACTAAGTCGCGGAATAGTTTCTGTATGAAATGAAGAAAATGGTTTAGCGTCAACACTGTGGCACATTCCGCGAAACCCGATTCGGATGCTATATACCTTCAGCAGCGTGTTGAGTTTTCCGGATTGAACAGGCATCGTGCGCAACGTTGCCTTTGCTTCACGCCTTGCAGCAACGTGGATTTCATGAAGGACTTCGTTGTCGCATGGCAACTGTAGCGCACAAATGACACATTGTGAGAGGTGATACGCAGCATGGCCAACGTAGATAGTAGTCCATCAGCACCGACCTCGACTAATTCATGGCGCTGTTGGGCAGCAGCAAGTGCTGGCTTGAAACCTTTCAGGTCTGAACTGTCGACAATGCTGCCCAATCTTTCGGACATGCGGAGCTTGTAGAGCTTGACTCCGTTCTCGACAACATTCAGGCAGCAGTTGTGAATCGAGTCCTTCCAAATTCGGCCCTTGAACGCCTGTCGCCAGTGCACACAAAACGTTTCAAATCAATCAACGTCACTATAAAAAAAAAAACACATACACACACACAAAATCTTGAGTTTACCTTGAATACGTTGTCGCGATGAGCCAGCATGGAAACCACGATTGACCCGACCAGCGGGCCATTCAGGACAACCCCTTTCAGATAGCGATTGTGGATTGAGTCAGTGAAGACTCGCGATAGTTTCTCCACACGTTTTTCAAACGCTTCTGTGCCCCTAGGTGGGACGGCAAAGCACCCCTGATCCGGAAAAACAGTCTCGAAAAGCTTGTTAAACCCTGCACCGGGCGAATCCTCCGGCAGCGCGGCCAAGGCATTGCACAAATAGGTCTGCTCCGTCTCCTGCAGCGACAACCCACTCTCCTGAACCTGCTCCTTCAGCTCGGCAGTAGTGACATTCTGCAGCACCCAGAGCAGCTTCGGGGACTGTGGAAAAGCTGCAAACAAACGAACACCAGTCAGCTACAGACACGTCAATCAAGACCCCGACTTCTCTTCTCACCGTAGGCAGGCGGCGCGTCGCCCCCTTCAGCGTTTGCCGCGAGGAACGCGAACTGGTCCACAGCTTCCGGAGTTAATTGGCCGTCCACATGGTGCACCACCACACTGCTCAGGCCCGCGAGGATCGAGTACAGCAACGTATCCACTTGCTGCAACCAAAACAGTTATAATAAGTTTATAACAAGTTAACATATTATGATGATAAATAAATATTTGATACTCGTAGCCTGCCTTACCTTGTCTTGTCCGAATCCCGGGCGGTCCAGCACCGCCAGGTACTTGGCATTGGGGAAGTTGGCTCGCGTAATGTACAGCCACACGCCACTGCACCAATAAACAGAAATCATAACTCCGTCATAATTAGACTCATATACTATGTGCGCGTTATGATCGTTTATATGACCGTACTCGGTCTCGGGCTCCTCGGCCTCCAGGAGGCTCCGCACCAGCGCCGTCTTGCCGCTGCCCTTGGCGCCGTGGACGCTCACGACCAACACGGGCTCGGCCAGCCGCTGCAGGAAGGAGATGGCCTCCCGCTGGATCTGCACGCGCGCCGCGCCGGTCTCGTCCGCCGTCACGGCCAGCAGCTGCCCGGAGAAGAGCAGCGCCCCCGCCATATTTGTGTCGATCGAGATGTCGTCGCGAAAGACTTAGGACCAAATCACAATTAGGACCAAATCACAATTAGGACCAAATACACAAAACCAGTTTCGTCCGATTTGTGATTTAGTCCGGTAGGAGACCTTTCAAAAAAGATCGAGGAGGTATAGTTGAAGATGGAGGCGCTACTGCTGCAGGACGGCGCGTATGTGCGCGAGCGGTACGCGGAGCTGCAGGACGCGCGGCGCCAATTGGACCACGACCGAACGACCGAATCAGTGGGCGGAGCTGCTGGTGCCGACTGCAGCTCCACGTCCGAGCTCTCGGTGGAGGAACTGGAGCATTGGCGCATTGCGCAGCGTGCGAAGGCGCTGGACGCCAAGGGGCCGACACCGCCATTGAGGAAGAAATTTACTGTGCTGCAGGATGTAATGGAGACGTTGTATGCGGAGAATGAGGCGGATCTGGCCATCACTTCACCCCGAAATGGGGCGGCGAAGCGGTTGGAGATGGGGGAGGTCACACACCCCGTCCCGCTCAAGGAGCTGCCGGTGCCGACGCAAGCGGTGCTCAAGATGTTCTTCCGTACGTGCCAGTCGCTGCGAGACCCGACGAAACTCGCGGCGAACAGCCGACTATCGGTGCAGATTGCGACCAAGCTGCCGACGATCTTGACGACGATGCCCTCGTGCGTGTTGTCGCCAGGACTGGCGGATGACGTTCCGGCGGAGTTGGAGAATGAAGGCGATGCTTGGAGCGTGTTTTACCAACTGTTTCAGCTGTTTGAGGAGCTGCTGGGAGTGAAGAGCGACGCGACGGCTGACGCGGTGTGTCTATCTGTCAGTGACCGTGCGACGGTGATTGTAGCGTACGTGGCGCTGAGTTTGAAGTGGGGAAGATTGGGCTACTTGCTGAAGGGGGTGAAGTTACTGCTCGAGAACGCCAACGAGCTGCATGGAACGAGGTTTAAACCCCTTTTGCCGCTCTGTCGTGAGCTTGCGGCTACGTCAGCAGAGCAACTACAGGCTGCGTTCAGTGAGGAGGAGCAGACCTGCGGGTATCTCATGAGTTTTGGCAAGGGGGATCATGGAAAACTCGGCCACGGCCAGTGTGCACACGTAAGCTGCCAGGAAGGAAATTGTACCGAGAACAAGATGGCACCGACTTTGATTGCGTCAACCAGGGACGTCCTGTTCCGCAAGATTGACTCGCTATCGACTCACAGCATCGCCATTACGGCCAAAGGCGAGGCTATGGCTTGGGGAAACGGGGACAAATACCGCCTTGGCCACGGATCCTCTACGAAAGAGTACACGCCACGAACCATTGAGTTTTTGAGCCTGAAAGGACGAGTACGTGACCTCGCGTGCGGCCTTGGGCATACACTAGCTCTCACGGAGTCAGGAGATCTCTTTGCTTGGGGAAATGGGTCAAATGGGCGCTTGGGGCTCGGTGATACCAATGATCGTTCGAGCCCAACTCGAGTAGTTATTCCTACCACTTCGCAAGGAAAGGAGGCGGCAAAAGGAGGAGACGAATCAGTGAGTACGACTACTCCAGTACGTTTTCGGCACATTTTCTGTGGTGCTTCACATTCACTGGGTCTTTCTTGGGACGGAATAGCGTACGCGTGGGGGAAGAATAATCAAGGTCAATGTGGCCATGGCCATACCAACGATCAGTGGACCATCCAGCAGATTGAAAGTTTTCGCGACAATGAGGACGGGGAAGGAGAGGAATGCATCACTTATGCTGCAGGTGGTTGGGAACACACCCTGTTTTGTGGATCTTCTGGCCGCGTGTACTCGTGCGGCTGTGGATATAAGGATAGTCGTCGTGCTGGCATCCCGCCTGTTCTTGGGCACGGTGACTGTGATCGTAGACTCAAACCCACTTTGGTACAGGCTTTAGACGATGCTCGAGAGGAAATTGTTAAGGTAGCCTGTGGGTGGGATCATTCACTTGTAGTTTCGGCAAGTGGAAAGGTGTTCACGTGGGGATCTGGTACAAATGGCAAACTTGGGCACGGAGATGAAGAAAGCTTTGATATCCCCACCCTTGTGCGCAGCATGGAGGGTAAACGAGTCAAAGATGCAAAAGCTGGATGCGAGCACACAGTCTTCTTGAGCTATGACCATGAGCTGTGGACTTGTGGACAGGGTGACAGTGGTCGACTGGGTCATGGAGATAGTCAAACGCGGAAACGCCCTACAAAGATTGAGCTCTTTGCCGAATGCGGGCTAAAGCCGGTAGCCTTAGCTGTTGGTGACAAGTACAACTTAGTTTTGGTCCGGGATAGTGACGCACAGCTTGAAAACGAAGGTCCGAGCGAAACCGCCTCTATCCAGAAACCACCACAACGAATTTCAGGCGGACATGCCAGTGTCCGGCATCGAACAGGTCAGCATAAGAAGCATCACGACAGTAATGAAATGCAGTTCACAGCAAACTGGGTCTTGGGCATCACTGTAGGGATTGAGCCAGAAGGAAGCCCCACGACAAAGCCTGCTTTGAGAGACCCGGATTCCGCAAGCAGTGTAGCTTTGTTCATTGCTGGCCATGTCGATCGCCTTGCGTCAGATTATATTTCGGACGAATCGGAGATCCACGCGGACAAGGGCCAGGAACGAAAGGCGACAGAGACAAACTCAAAAGCTCAAAAACTGGTTTTGCTCCCGTATGCTACTGACACCAGCCAGGAGTCTTTGTATGCGCTACTTCAGCTTCTCCAGTGGACCACATGTCCTGTCGGTACGAAAGAAAAGGCTGCACAGTCTGAAAAGAGCAGTTCGGATGTTCCCAGCGGAATGTGCCTGGGAGCCCAAGAGCGAATGGGCCTTGCTCTCTCCTGCTTAAGAATCCTGCAACTGAATCTGAAGAAGTCACTGGATGTGCTCTATTCACCTGTTCAAAGTGTTGGCGAGAACCTCTCCGACGTACCGATAGATTTATTCGGTCGAATTCACGAGCTGCTGGACAGTCTGGCAGGTCTTAAAGGGGAGGACTATGCCGATCGTTTTGGTAATGGGAATGGACGATCGGATGGTACAAATAATATATGTGCAGTTGGAAGTGCTATCAGTCACGAAGCTGCTTGTGCACTGAAGGTAAGCGATCAGCGTACATTTATGCTCGTTTTTGATTTGGGAATGACGTATTACGTTCTGTCAGATGGGATTCGGTATGTTTTACCCGACAGGAACCTCCCGTTGCAACTTACTCTGGGAGATTTTGGACGACTGCAAGGTCTGTTCCCCTTCAATGAGAACGATCATCCTCTCGGACCAGCTTTGCAAGGTATGGGAGCTTGTATTTGCTGTCTATTTGCAACCATTTGCCTATCTCAAACTTACTCTGTCTTTCGATCGTAACCAGGATTCGATCATGACGGAGATATTCAGATGTTTGCCGTCTCATGGTCTACTGAGCCTACAGAATGATTTACCTGATGGTATCCATAACGAAAGCTCATCTGGAAAGGATATATTCGACATCAAAACGCTGATGATTGTGCTCTTAAAGCGGAGTAGTGCGGATGCGATCAAGCATCTCGACAATGAGTCTTTTACTGACTTTATGAACGAACCGGATTGCTTTCTTCGACTGCTGAATGTGCTGCAGATGCACTATTTCAGTATTGCTCATCAATCTGCGATAGGCGAATGCCAGATGAATGGAACGGGTCATTCAAAGGACGCTAGACAAATTCAAAGTCATGCGAGCGACCGGATGATGGATTCTCTTCTCGATTATGTGGACGCACTGATGGCTGAATCACTGTCAGTGCTAAAAAGGCTGCACAAAGGGAGTCGCCAGCACGAAGAGATTATCACGTGGCGCTTGAACGGGAGTTTCTTTCATACATTGTTGCCCAGAGCTATCGAGTGCTTATCGGTACTGCTACTACCAGTGCCGAATCGAGAAAACGTTTCCAAAGCCTTTAAAGTGCAGACTACTGACAACTTGCTGCTCGTGGAACGCATTCTACCAAATCTTCACGTTATGCTCAAAATGCTGGACGAAGTAAGCTGGAAAATGCACAGTATAACTGACGCAGGTAACCAAGCGCACGATGACAGCACTTTACCCTCGCATCAACTCGGATTTACTGATCAAGAGCGCAACTGGTTCGTTAATCTGGGAGATGTGTGCGCAGTACTTTGCGGGAAACTGAGTTGTGAACTATTTTATCCATCGAGGATGTCCAACATAGCGTCAGATGATAGCACTCTACATGGTACTTACTACTCGCTTGTGCTGTCGGAAGGCCGGTGTCTCCGAGAAGACTACGGTGTTGTACCAGCTACAAGAGCCGGTCTCTCAAGTTCGATCCGCAACATTTTGGAATGGGAGCGGTTGGGTGTATTCGAAGTTGAAGACGAACTTGTTGGCGGTAAGGAAGACTCCAATGCGACTGATTCACTACAATCACTCGCATTCGAGAATCAACGCTTTCTTTTACAGTTGTGCGATGCAGACTTTTCAAGCAAACCTCTATCGTTCTGGAGTTGGATAGCTGAGAGGCTCTCATATACGGTAGAATCCACGATCGAAGTACAGCGTCTATTGGTGCTCGTTGTGAGTGTGTTCTCATGGCATCTAGGTCTGAGCGCAGAGCTTCGCTCTCTTTACGCTCTTTACGATACCGCATCTCAAAATGATGACTCCGTTGTACCGACCGGTGGCATTTGGACAGTGCTATCCATTTTAACTCGCGTGATCAAAACGGGATCCTCGGCATATAGATCCATCGACTCGGAGGCTGTGGAAAATGCTACCAAAGCGTCACGGTTGTTATTGAGCTTACAACCCAACCACGCGCTCATGCCGTGCATCTTCCGAGATGAAGGGGGAACCCAACATACAGACTCATTGTGGGAATATACTGATGACTCTTTCTTAGATATGCTAGGATTTCTGACAAGACCCCTGGATCTGGATATTATTCAACGCTCGCTTGATATGAAGGAAGAAGATGGAGCTCTTCTACGAACGGGGATTTGCATACTACATGATCTCCTTCGGAAGTTGACCACTTCGTCCACGAAAAGCTGCTTGCTGGCTGAATTTGTTGCTGTTACATGCGTTACCAATCGAGCGACCTTGACTCCAGTTGTTTCAAGACAAAAGAGCATTCTAAGTCGAGAAAATGGCAAACAGATCGATAAGGCCATTGAGAATCTCTTTGTTCGACTGACTCGCGTTGTAGCATGTGAAGACGCGTCGTTCGAACTGAAAAAGAAGGCTCTCATGGCATGGACAGTACCTTTAAGTGCCACAAAGCGAGGCGTTCCCAGCGTAGTAGC
This sequence comes from Phytophthora pseudosyringae, assembly GCA_019155715.1. Classification (NCBI taxonomy): domain Eukaryota; phylum Oomycota; class Peronosporomycetes; order Peronosporales; family Peronosporaceae; genus Phytophthora; species Phytophthora pseudosyringae. Next base: position 13,844 of record JAGDFM010000124.1, on the reverse strand, counting down.
TTTGATAGCAAAGTCCGGAATCATGAACACACTAGTCGAGTTACTCCTCGATGAAGCAAACGTGTTGGATGCGCACAGTGATATCAATGCAGTTAGGCAACCGATGACAGCGGCCAATCAAGATGAGAAGTGGGGGAGTGTTCCCCAACCTGAGTCGAGACTACCAACGAAAGTTTCCCCTGCCAAGGCTCTCTTGTTCGACGAAACACCTGCCCAGATCATTAGCGTGTTGGCTTGGGAAGCCTTCTGTGCCATCACGATGCAGCTTAGCAAGTCGGAACATTTTGGTGAGCACAGATCGAATCTCTTGTTTTGTTCGGCGGGTTCAAGCTTGCACGAAAGGGAACCTTTGACGCCTCGAAGCACCTCAATGTCTCCGCGGAGGCGCTTGACACTGCCAAAGAAGACGGTCATTTCGAGCATCGATGAGATCATTGAGCAAATGACAGACGGATTGTTTTTGATGCTGAAAGGAACCAAAAGCCGGTTGGACATCCTGGCTATCTCCTCACAAGAGTATGGCACGTTGGTAAGACCGGTGGAGAAGACCAGTAAGAACCCAGAAAAAGTTGCTCAGAAACACCAACACTGCTCGCGTGCTTTTCTGTTCGGGTGTCCAGCTCCAATATCGCATTCAAACTCGTGCGACATTGGAATGCCCAACTCAACTGATATTGAAGGTACTACATGTACAACTCTTGCATTGATCTTTTGGATTTACGTTGAGCATACAGGCGCGATGTTGTCCGAAGAGATTCCTAGCGAGGTCAATGCTTCGTCTGCCAATCCACGGTCGAAAGACTCCTCCGTGCGGCTTGTTACGTTTGGTTCGAGTCGAAGCACTAAATCTATGAGTGAATCTACTGACGTAGACAGAGATGATGCTTCATTGACTGTATTTACGCGTGATGCGTGTCCCGACCACATATCGATAGGACTTTCAATGAAGTGCGGTGGGGATTCGAACGAGAGTTGGAGCGCGATCCTTGTCGATGAACACCTCCCACGCGGAAAATGGGTTCAGGTTGTCGCGAGTTTTGATAAGGAGAGATCCGAGCAGGTTCAGGTATTTGTGGGTGCTAGGCGCTCAACACTTAACAATGGCAAACTGTCGGTGGATCACTGTAGGAGCTTCTGCTTAGAATTTCTCCAGAAAGCGACTTTATGGACTCAGATGACTGCAGGCGGCAACGTTGACATGGGAGCTTTGACAAACGCCGTAAAGGATACCAGCACCCCCGAGTTACTGCGGCTATCGGTCCTCCGAAAAAAGCTGGTCCACCGATTTGCTGCAGTTGTGGACGATATCGTTATAGCACGTGGGGAACTTAGTGAGGAAATGATTATTCGGATGCAACACAATGGCCCCGTTCTCTTCCGCTTGAAGCAGCAGCACATCGCAGAAACCCACTGCGTCAAAGTGCTACGGCTGCTATGCCAACTAGTGGGTTCTGGTGAGGAATGTCCGCCGGAGGATTTACTACCTGCCAGATTGCCGTCCTCTGATCGTTGGATTACACTTTTCACTCGCATGCTGCTAAGTACGTGTCGTGGTCAAGATCTCGCTCAAGTATATCTGTGTTATCTCCTCCAGGATGTTCTCCCGCGAGCTCTTCCTCCCCCGGACTTTGACGTTCAATCACTAGGCCAGCAGCTATTCGGTACCAGTCTGGTGAAGACGACGCAGATGGAGGAGCTTTTCGTTGCATTGAATGATTCAAGGCATCTTCTACCTTCGAATTCGACAATACGAAGGCAAAACGGATCGTTGTATCGGATGATGCAGCAGCACGGCATGCTTAATGGGAAATACCGAGGAGGTGGTTTGTCCGATAGTGACAGACAATCTGATGAAACAGCCAGGATCGTAAAACCTACAGCTTCGATGCGCTTTGCTGCAGCCGTTCACCTTTTCCAGAAGTTGTGTGGCTCGCCTTCATGGGGAAGTCGTATGGATCAATTCGTCGGAAGCTCCAGTGCCGTTTTCCAGAGTGGTGGGGGAGGGCTAAAGGAGATTATTCAATCAGAGGAGATCGGCGCCCTTGAACTTGCTGATATGACGGCTGTAGTAAGCACACTCGCTGGGTATTCAGAAGAAGTTGTGAACGGCCATCGTGCTTCTGTGCAAGAGGCAGCAAACCTCCCTTCTGCAGCTCAAGCGTACACTTCCCCTTTCGATTCCGTGATGCATTTTGATTCTAGTAATACCGGCCAAGTGGAAACAATCCAGACGCTCATTGCTACAATGCTGAAAGATGAAACACGGCGGGCGCTAAGCCTTCCAGATAGAAAAGCGATCCTGGCCCAGTGTCACAACGACGTAGTTACTGTGAATGCTGTTGATTTGCGTATTGGAGCTGTCGTTCATCAACGTGCACGAGTGCTCCGAGTTCTGATGACTGCAGTACTCCGTGAGAAATACACAGCGACGACGAACAATCGATGGCACCAGTTCTTACTCGACGACACCGCTGCCTGCGACGATTTGCTACAGGTTGCGTCTTCAAACGCAAAAGAGTACGTCACGTCGGTGTTAGGCCCCGACGCAAAACTTGCGATGAAACTTCGGCTGCTGCGTATTTTCATTAAGGAAGTGCTACGTGGAGGGAAACATCGTCGAAGCGCAATTGTCCCAGTATCGCTTGCTGATCTGGAGGGTTTACAATGGCGGCTGTGGGAGAAAATGGCCACTCAACTCCCCTCAGATTCATTGATTCCTTGGTGGCAACACAGCAGCGAGGCCAATGGAAAACTTATGCTGGAAGTCGTTGGGGGTAACGTCGAACTGCGTGATCTAAATGTCAAGGCCTTGGAGCACTTCCCCACCGTGAGATTGGCTCAAGCAAATATTTGTGCGAACAGCGGTTTGTGGTTCTTTGAAGTTGTTGTTCTCACGGATGGACTCATGCAGATCGGGTATGTGGATGGGGACTTTAACGCTGATCCTCTCCAAGGCCAGGGCGTAGGTGACCATGCAAACAGTTGGGCGTTTGACGGATTTCGGTGCAAGAAGTGGAACGTGAGCTCGTACGACTACGGCGAGCAGTGGAAAGCAGACGACGTGGTGGGGGTCTTGCTGGATACAGAGCGCATGGAGATGAGTTACTTCCTCAATGGTAAGGTTTTGGGTGTTGCCTTTTCAGACATCCCCATCATTACCAGCTCTCGCATGTGCCCTGCAGCCTCATTGAACGTCAACCAGTCGGCGGAATTCAACTTTGGCACTCTCAGCGTTGCGTCTTCTAGCAAGGAAGGACTCCCGTCTTCGAGTTTGGGTAGCTTCAAACACTTGCCAGTTCTCGACAACGAAGACCAGGCACGTTTGCGGCCTGTCCTCATGGCACTACAAACACGCCGCGTGTCGAAGGCTCATGGTGCCTCAAACCTCGACGGCCCAGATCAAGACGAGAGCAAAGAAAACGACGCGTCCGAAGACTGGAGTAGCAGCAGCAGCAGCAACAGCGGCAGTGACACTGACGATGGTGAATTCGCGCTGGAAGGATCAGCTAGTTTGTCGTCGTTGAGGAGGACGCTCGCGTCAGTCTCTCGCGACGACCGGGAAACGCGCACTACAGACCGTAGCGATGAGGAAATTGCACAGCGTCGTCGAGATTTGGTGGATGGGCTGACAGGCCTTGGATTTCCGCTGGAATGGGCCACTCGATGCGCTACTGAAGCACGCTTGCCCATGGATGAAACGGGTGCCGCTGCTTGGATATTGGAGCAAATGGAAAAGGTTGGGCTGGATGGAGCATCTCGTTTGCCTACCAGCTCAAGTACCAATGGCGCTGAAGTGGAACTCACTGGCCAGCCTGCTGCACTTTGGAGTACCGGATTGCAATTGCCCAATCTTGTTGTCAGCAATTCTTCAGATGGCTTACCGACTGAAGCTAGTGCGCTCGCTGGGGCTTCCAACCTTCTTAATGGCATCGATAGTACGCCTAGTGAGCTGCACGACAACGTAATTTACCCGTCACTATCAGACAAAACAGGCACCACGTCTGCAACGATTAATGCTTTTATTGACGCAGATCAAGGTGACCAGCAAAGTGATGATGCCTCCAGTGAAGCCTTTCAGTCGGGTCCTTACGGGCAACGGCAGCCTAGTCTTCACTCAGGGCTACAACTATCGAGTGAGCTAGCCACGTCATCGGAAACCAACAGCAAGTGCGCAATGGACGACCTGCTTCCTCTCAGCATCGTGGTCGACGCAACCGTTTTTCTTGCATACACACGCCAAACCTTCACGTCACTTCTGCTTCTTGCGTTACGGGAGGGAGGGCAAGAAGTGGCTTACAGAATGACTCGACGACTGGTTTCAAGTGGGGAATCTGCCGCTCGTCTTCACCGATTTTTAAGGATAGCGGTTGGGCTTGATATGACGGATCGAGCCTTTGAAATGGGATATATTTCCGAGAATATTCATTCGGAGAGAGCGCTACGCCTTCAAGAAGCTGTAGCGGCACTGCTGAAATTTGAAGCACGGAATTCCTCCATCGAAAGTGGCTTGACTGGAAATCCGTCGGAACGATCGCCGCTTCTCAGGTTCTTTTGCCAGGAAATGCTGAGTCAGTGCGACCGTGGTCTGACTTTGGTACGAGGTAAGCACAGCGGCAAGAGTGGAAGTAAGCCTATAGCTGTTCAGGCAGCCGCCGCGTGGTTTGCGTGGGTGTCTGGACTGGTGCTTGGATTCGTTGAGGATCAAGTATCGGGGGGGTCTTCAACGTCCAATGCGATAGCAGAGACTCGGCTTTCTGACTTGTCTGTTCCCGCTTTTTCTAGTACGGCCTTTGTGGAGAAGTTGGTGGCTATCGCTTCCAGCCCATCTAGCACAGCCCAAGCGTGGAAATATGTCGCCTTTAAGTTGTTGTCTAGAATTCTCTGCGTGGTTCGAGCCGGTGACACTTCATCTGAGTTCTTCGCCTCTGCTCAGCTAGCGAATCTGACACAACTGTTTACACTACGACGTCGACGTGAACTGTACAGCAGAGTGTTCCACTCAGATGTGACGAACACATTGTTTGCTCTTCTGGTGCGCTCGTCAGATTTTCTGGCCCGCGACTCTGATCTAGGCACGCAACAGTGTTTAGAGAGACCACGAGTACGCCTTCGCGTAAGCAATTATTCGTCAACATACGTGACGATATCATGGGATCAAGCTTCAACGGTGTTACCGTCAGCAAGTTCCGACAGCGTATCTGACGAAGCCACCACAGAGCCAACAGCTGAGGTCGACTCAGCACCTGTGTTCCTGCATGTTACACGATGCGGCTCGCAGCTTCCTGGTTGTGTACCTGTTGACAGCTCCTGCAATAACGCATCGCAAGCGCTGCCATCGAAAGGGACATTTACTATCCGTAACTTGCTGCCAGATACGATATACCGTATTCGACTCGGTCCTGCTCCATGTATGAGCGACAACACGGATGGGACCACTGGTGTGGCTTCAAATGACGCGAGCGTCCTTCAAGGGGCTGAGACTGTCGTCCAAACAACGCCTGAGCCTGTGTTTGAGCTCGACAGAGAAACGATGGGGAAGAACTTGGTGGCCTTGAATCGGAATTTGACTGCCAAGAACACAGTCAACAAGAAATGGCACTCTGTGCGTGCGTCCGTCGCGTTTGAAGAAGGCGTTCATACGTGGCAGGTGCGCCTTGATGCTTGCGTTTCGAAGAACATCTTTATCGGCGTGTGTACCGCAGACGCTAGTATGGAGAACTACATTGGCAGTGACGCGTACGGCTACGGGTTCCTTGCCAACAAGGCTGTGTGGCATAACAAAGCTAAATTGCACTCGTACGGTGAGATCTTCAAGCAAGGCGATACCATCCAGGTGACCTTGGACTGCACTGCTAAAACACTCGCTTTCAGCCGCAACGGAGAATCGCTTGGGATCGCGGCGTCAAATATTCGCGCAGGAACTAGTCGCTCCGATGCCAACGGCAACGCGAGCACCGATGGGGACTGCAAATGGTATCCAGCCTTCTCCATGTACAACAAAGACGACAAGGTGACACTAGTCCCTCCTCGGGCTGCATCCATGTTCACTGCGAAGGAAGGTCGTCCTCAGAATGCGACAACTTTTGAGCTTATTGAAGCAATGCAGCAAGTGCTGGCGTACCAATGTCACTTAACAGGTGGAAGCACAAACCTTGCTTCAACAAATCTTTTTGAGAAGGCCTTTGAGGAGTTTGAAGGTTGGAGGCGCGGGGAGTTGCTGTTCCGTGAGATCTCGCTTGGCCAAGTGATCGCGATCGATAAGCGCAAATCTGCCACGGATAAATACGGATTGGCGACAGGCGACTCGGTGTTTACGTCGAAGGGGCAATGCGCTGTGCTTGGGGAGTATCGACATGAATTGTGGTACGAAGTTGACGAGGGAAGCTCGATACTTTTCGGGGCGTCTACTCCTCAGTTGGCTTCTTGGAGCTTCAGTACTTGTCGCGAAATGTTGGATTCGCCAGATGAGTATCCTGTCCATCGCCACCACAAGTACTCGCTTGAACTGGAGGACAACGCTATCACTGAAACTGACTCGAGCGTGGAGCAACAGGCTCCACTTGCTGGTGCTACCGAGTCAGAAGTGTCTTCTTTCCAGTTTTTTGTCGATACCCAGTTGCAATGGAACGAGACTGGTAGCAGCGCTGCAGAGGCTGACTCGAAATTAATTGTCGAGCTGGACGCGATTGCTGCGTCACAGGCTTCCAGCAGCGCTCTATTACTTTCTTTTGGAGACATCTCAACGACGTTGCTGATGGAGAAAATCGTTCACGGTATTTCTGCAGAGCATGGATCCAACCAGACGCTCGCTCGGATTGGACTGCTGTTGTTTGTCAATCGGTGTCTCTACAACGTCGTTCGCCTCGCAATGCCACGAAACATATTTGCTACATCTCTAGGAACGTCTGAGGGTCCCGAATGGTTTGCGAACCAGCCTTCGGCTAAACAAGCGACGTCCGGGGGCGACACGGAGTGTCAGCAGGTATCTCCCGTCGCAGCTCTGCTCAGTTCGCCACATTGGGCACATGAGGACCCGTCCACTTTCACTCGAATTGCAGGCTTAGCAGTACGTCTTCTTTTCTCGTCACAGAAGGAAAAACTTATTGAAGACGAGCTGCGCAGGACCAAGACGGCGAGTCAAACTCTCGATTGTCAGCAGGAACCCAGCGGTAGTGAAGACGGCGGCGTGGACACGGATCTGCCGGCGGTCAAGATCCGCTACCCACTGTCCCTAGCAACCCCATTCTGGGAGTGTGGCTCCGCACTGCTGACGAAAAAGAGAAACTTTCGTCTCCCGTTGTCCACTGAATCGTCAGTGTTCGCGCAGATGGCGAAGCAATTGACCGCAAAAGATGCCCGGCAGTGGAGACGGGAATCCTCACAGCCATTCGAAGCAATTCCCATTTCACAAGCATTTCGAGTTCACGTTGAGAAGCAATCGACGGAATCAACTGAAGAGACCGGCAAAGACGCTGAACTGAAGAAAACCGACCAGCAGCAGCAAGATGAGGATGACGAAGACCAGCAACTACAGCAACCATCGTCCAAGCAGACTGCACAGTATTTGAAGCTCTTTGAAAGTGCCGTTCGCGAAGTCCAGTCGCCTAACTTCCCACTACTTGCACCCGTTCACACTCGTGCTGGTACATCGGAAGGCGAACGTCGTCATCCGCCTCAACTTGACATCAACCTCGAGCTGTTTGCGCCGTCTGCACTGGCGCATTTGCGAGTGCAAACCTCCCACCTGCTGCTCTGGTACTTCGGCTTTGGACAAGTTCTCGGGATTGCGTGGCGCAGTAGGCTTCTCCTGCCGTTGCAGTTCCTCTCGAAGTCTTTCTGGGAAGAACTCGTTTCTCCTGCCGATCCACTTACAGAGGCTGAAGGCGGCAGCGGCGATCGGTCCAGAGTTCGGGAAGCTGTTATCCGCGCCATCCGCGACGGCCTTTACTCCATTATCCCGAGCCGATGTGTTGCGCTCTTGAACGGAAGCAATCCAGGTCTTCGAGAACGCATTTCAGACTTGGATGTCAGCTACGTCGCCAGACTAGAACAGCACGCCACGTACACTGTTCCTCGCCAAAGTCACCATGACTTGTTCTGGAAGGTTGTCAACGCCTTCACGTCAGTCGAGCGGCGTTTGCTGGAGCAATTCGTGAACCCGGAACGACGAAATGGCACCAAGCAAGTTGAAGCGACGTCGGGCGCCGACAATTCTTCAGGATTCGTACTCGAAATTGCAGACGCGTTGGGTGATGGTCGAGATCATCCGGACTCGTGCTACCCCGTCGTCGTCCCCATTTGCCTCGACTCGAGTCGTCTTCACGTGCCTGCGTACTCCTCCGCGCGGACGCTGCGCCACAAGTTGCTGCTCGCCATGACCACCATCCCTTTCATGTAGCAGGCCTTATATTCCTTTGATTTATCTGGTGTTCTTGTGAACTAAATACATGTTACAGCAATGCACGGTGCTCTGCAGAGCCAAATACGCGCCACTATCTCGTGAAAACGAGTTGACTTGTTTCCGTGTGTGTGTGGAAACTGGCGCAACGACTTCCGGCCAGTTAATTTCACGTGTACCAATGATGGCCGATCTCTAAGATCAAGCGAGTGATCAAAGTGAGCGATGGACGGACTCCACCTCTACGCAGCAGCACGCTCCTCGGCTATCGGAGACGTTTCTCCGATCGCACTGTAACGAGCTTCGAGCACCGCAGGGTTGTTCATCGGGTCTTCATCGTCGACAGACAGCGCACGCGAACGTCCGCTGGGGGCGCTGAGCACCCAGTCGTGGCGACTGTCCTCGAAGATCAGGAACAGGGCCAGGAACAGCACGAGAATTGCCATGCCCAAGAGCATCATCATGACAGCGCGGTAGCTGCCCGTCTCGTCGCGCAAGTATCCCACCAGCAGGTTGCCGAAGGTGGCGCCAATGGCGTCCGTGATCTCTACGATGCCGAAGGCCGTGCCGAAGCTTTTGCGGCTCACCGAGTTGGGGATCGCGGCCATGAGCACCGTCGGCGTGAAAGACAGGCAGATGGAGATCAGCAGCATCGACACCACCGGGTTGATCTCCGTGAAGATCATGAACACATACGCCAAGACCGACAAGATGGCGGCGACGATGATGAGCAGGATGCGTCCGCCGAACTGGTCGATAGCGAGACCGATGAACGGCGCAAACACGACGAACAGGTGCGAGACGCTGCTCACGACGCCGGCCTTGACGATCGAGTAGTCGTACCGCTGGAAGAGGTAGCTGGCGCTGACGTTCTGGAACAGGTGGAAGACGTTGATGAAGTTGACGTGCAGCATGACGATGACCCAGAACATGCGCGAGAAGTTCTGCACGTTCTCGCACGACATCTGCTTGGCGTGCGCGTTCGACTTGCGCCAGCGGTGCTTGCGGCGCTTCTTGTCGGCGTAGTCGGCGAGCCAGTGGAGACTTGGGTCCAGGGCCTCCTCGCTGATGACGCGGCTCTTGACGATGCGCTTGAGGTTGGCCGTGTAGTGGCACACGAGGACGCCGACGAGGGCAGAGGCGACGCAGACAGCCACGCCGTACCACAGAGCCTGCACGTACCCGCCAAAGTAGAGCGCGATGGGGGCGACCGTGGCCTTGGCCAGCATCTTGGAGACGTTGGTCATGGCCACGCTCACGCCCATGGCGAACGTGAGCTCCTTGTTGCGGAACCACGAGGCGATGAAGACGCGCGCGCCCACCACGACGCTGCCCTCGCCCACGCCGAAGAAGACGCGGCCGAAGAGGGCAAGCCAGTAGAGCTCGAGCTGCATGCCCAGCGCGAAGATGGCCTGGCCCACGCAGATCCAGGCCAGGAAGAAGCGGATGCTGCGGTGGCCGCTCTTGTCCATGAGGCGGCCGCCCAGCAGCGGCAGGAACATGCTGGGCACGGACACGGCGGACAGCAGCGCGCCGTACATGGTGTTCGAGATGGGGAAGTCCTCGTCGTCCAGCATGAGCTGCTCCAGCGACGACATGCCGTTCTGATGGATGGGTAAGGGAACGCGCGAGAGTCAGTTACGCGCTAAACAGAGGCGCGTCACAGGAGGGCCCACGGACCTTGACGAAGTGGCCGCCGAACGGGATGCAGCTCATGAGGACCAGCAGGAAGAAGCGGTGCGGCGGCGACGTGGTGCGCCAGAACTGCCAGGCGGGCGCGCGGCGCAGCGGCGAGCGCGGCGGGCTCAGGCCGCCGCCGTCCCCGTGCGCGGAGGGCGAGGGCGCGTCGTACACGAGCGGCGTGAGCTCCGACGCCTCGGCCGCCGACTTGTGCTTGGGCGCCATGACTCGAGAGTGATGGTCGGCTGCTCGGCTCTGTGGTGAAAACGCAAGTGGCCTTCGAGGCGGGAGAGACCGACGCTTACGTTGCGCAATCGCGTGACGTGGGCCCAACTTGCACACTTGCGAAATGAAGACGAGCGCCCTCGATCTGGATGAGTGCGAGGTGAGGGCAGTTATGTATCTTGCCGCGCGCGGCGACTGGCCGCCGCCACGCGCGCTGTGTGTGGCGGCGGCCAGGATGTTGACTCGCGATCGGCGCACCGTAAATAGCTGGTGCGGGTAGCGAGACGCGCCGAGTTTAGCGGGGAAATGCAGTGTTGCGATGGGGGGATGACGGCAGTAGTATGCGGAGGCCAACGTGCTTGTGCATCGGGTCTGGAAGACTGGCTAAGTTGCTGCAGGGCGCTCGCTGGAGGCACGCGCAGCGCCCCAATCAGATCGCTCCGAGACGCCACCGAACGGCGTCACCATTTGGTGGCGCGACGCTGCGGGCACACGCCAGCCGCATAACGGGATTCCGATGGTGTGGGGCGCCGAGGATCGCAGAAGGCACGCGGCCGCCACGCTTACGACGACGGCGACAGTCGACACCGCGTTGCGGTCCGCCCGCCGATTAATGCTGCAAATCCCGTTGCACGCGCCCCGAGTGAACCAACGGCAGGTGCCAGCTCGCAGCCTCGCAGCCTCCGCGGACATGGCTTCAAGGCGCGAGTCTCTTCTCTACCGTTGAAGTCACCGCTCCGACGACGCCGGCTCTAACTCTGAGAGCCCCGTGTTGGCATTGACATGCTCTGCTGGCGCGTGCCGGCGGCCAGTGAGCAGCGACGCTGTCCTTGCCAAAGCCAGCCTGGCTCGGCCCTTGGGATTCATTGGCTTTGTTGCGGCTGCGGGGCCGAGCATCGGCGCTCAAATCTGGTGGTCATCCCTTGGCTGACCACGAGTTGATGCTTGTTGCGGCGTCCAGAGCAGTCACGGTCGGGTGCGGCGAGGTCTGGACTCGTTCGGCCTCAGCTATGGTGCAAATGGTGCAAATCATCAGCCCGTGCACTTCGCCGTCGGAAGTGAACGCGTGCCAGGATCAAATCAGCGTGATACAGTACCTGGCCGCCTGGCGCAGTCAGTCGAGTCAGTCGCATATGTCAACAAGGCGTACAGTACCATTGGCCGTGCTAGGTAAGCACTGCGTACGAAGCCGCAAGATGCACCGGTAACCTTGCCACGGTCACGAGAGGCTAACTTGCAGTACAGTCTACCAGTTGAAAGCAACCTTTCATGGGCGCTGTTACTCTTTTTGTCATCGTGGAGGACCGCATTGCAAATGAAAACGACACCTCCATTCGCTTCGTGTAATTTGATGGCAAAGCCGCCAGCTTTTACCCCGCACGAGAATGTGATTGAGTCTGAGAGAAGGTACGAATACATCCGATGCATATATGCAGCAGTAAAAATCACTGCCAGGGATCACTTTATTAGCAACAGATCTACCTGCCCGGCATCAACCCGCGGCTAGCATAACAAATTCCCAATGTTTTATTGTCGCGGAAGTAAGCTTGCTCCCAATATGGTTGATCAAACACCTCACACGTTATCTAGTCGTTTCCCCGTCTGCCAATCAACAGCTAGGGCTGTCGAGTTTCTGCCAATCGTGTGCGACAATGAGTGATTCTCAACGGTTTCCCAAATACTGTTGGAATGGATGCAAACTATTACATCCAATAGAGGGAGTCGAACATAGCAAAAACTGTGCTCATGTTTCCGCCATTTTCTGCTAAACCCTCAAACAAGCCACCTCTGGAGGTGGCTTGTTTGAGAGTCAAGCACTCATTTCAAAGTTCAAGTTGCTTGTTCCCTCGTTCCCGTGAAGTTCACTCACTTCTGAATTCGCGTACAAATATAACAAGGTCATGATCGCCCTTGACGAGGAAAGAGCGACATGGATCGGTGAACACGATGCTCCTGCTAGTACAAGGGGGCATGCACTGGATGAGGAGGAGGGAGAGAGAGAGAGGAAATGGTGACGAGGAGGACGATGCTGAAGGAGAGGTTGGGGTGGAAGAAGTGGGGTCAGTGCCGAATGTTCACTTGTCATTCGATGACTATCGAGTTATAGTCAGCTGGATGGAGGTAAAGGGGAACTTCGACGCGAACCACGGCTCTGGTGACAAGACGAAGGTTGGGGGGAAGCCCAAGATAAAAAAGCTGGACGCGTTCAAGGCGTTAGTGAAGCATCTCCAGCAGTATTCGACAAATATCACTGTACGACGGCTTCAGCATACTGGACGGAACATGCAACAGCGATGATTAACATATCTACCCCGGTTCAAGTCGGACACGCCTCCAATTCCTGAGTCTGTGCATCGAGACTGGGGATACTAGGCGCTCCTAGACCGCTTCGAGCGTGCCAATAGCCACGACACCATCTTCTGGCTCGGAGGTCAGCCCAGCAAGCAGTCGGCCGAAGCCAAGGCCACTCGGTCCGCCAAGGGACCCGCTGTGGACAATCTCTCTCACTTGTACGAGAAGAGCCACAAGCGCTACACTGCCATCCTCGAGAACGCCCTCGACCCATACTTGATTAACTACTTTGGACACGACACCATCCCAGACCTGAGTAGTAACATTTAGAACATTACGTGTACGTTTTTTTAATTCTCGATAATTCCTACCTAGGTATATTCGATTCTAACCGTTTCTATACATTTCTAATATCCAGCCGTTGCTTTCGTCGACGCAACCATTCGATAGGGTCGGAGCACAAGGAATGGGCGAATGCGTTACACGTTGTCGCAGAAGGCTGCGAGAGCGAGAAACGCAAGAAAGACAACTTTAACAAACGACGAACTCTCCAGGGTATTGAACTTAATAGTATGGCTCCTCTCTGTTATCAAAAGTTTTTTATAAAATTTAAGTTAGTATCGGATTGAGGAGGATATAAATCTACAGTAACAGTGTGACCTTCACTTAGCAGTCGTAAAGGAAGTGAGTATTAAACCTCAGCTGAGGTTATTTCGCGTGTGTTCTTTGACAAGCCATTCTCGAATTTTCCGTGTGGATTTCAAGTGATGGCGCGGAAATGGTTCCAGCCCGTGGGCGAGGACGGCAACGCGCTGACGTCGGCTGATGCTGTCTCCGTGGATATCGAGGATGTTGCTGCTTTCCGGAAGGCAGTGAAGAAGGAGTATGCGGACAGTGACCTCGCAGGAATCGCTGCATCCAACCTCACAGTTTTCGCGAACCGGGCGGCGTACGACGCGAAGCAGAAGCTGCCCAAGTCATCGTCGTCAGTGACTGATCTCGGGAAGGACGAAGACGACGCGCTCATTGTGCAAGTGCCCGATGTGAATGATGGTAGGTTATCATGTGCGTTTGTGAATGCCGTTACTAAAAATAAATTTTTTTGTGGACCGATGAAGGCAGGGTAGGTGGTGTATCAGCCAAAGTGCAGCAGGATAAACTATTGAATTCGCTTGAATGGAAGGGCCCAAAGCGACTATGTGGCAGCACTGGACAAGATTGGCCCTATCAAGGAGCAGCAGAGCTTGGC